>CAUVYK010000375.1:0-21762 GCA_963556175.1 Tipula confusa | reverse complement strand
TGTTCTACAAAAGCTTGATGATTATGTTTTAACATGGTAATGGAAAGTTGGATTGGTATATATTTTATACACTCTGCTAATTATCAGATTTTACTATCCATAACAACAAAAAGTGAGATTTTTTATATATGTATCGTAACAGCTGCCCGATCATAATAAACACTATTGGTGTTAGATGACTAATTCTATATTTAAGAAAGGTAAGTGTCTACTTTTTTTGGGGGGATGAGGGGGTGAGATCGATCCCAATTTAAAATTTAATAAAAAATATTTCAACTATAATTTAATCCTCCTTTATTTCTATCACATGTTCTAATATCTATTTTTATCTTTTATATGGCATTCTCTAAAAAGATATGAATAAAAGACTTTTGATCGAGAAAACAGCAACAGAAGAAGATGCTTTTTTATATGACAACTCTATTGGGTTATTGAATCCAAATAAAAGATTCAAATGTATTGTAGTTCAATTCTCCGGCACAATGAATTTAGAGAAAGGAAAAACCCGACACGGATTCAACGGGAGATATAAATGCGTAAAAACCTCATGCAGGTAAACATTTCATTTTTTTAGCAATACGATTTATGAATGGGGTCATATAAACATGAAAACTTTTTTTGACATTTTATATGCTTACTGTGAGAAGAAAAGTAATCCGAAACAATTTTAAAAACAATAATTTACAAACAAACCAGTTGTTCATGGAAAAGAAAACTTGATAATATCATATTAAAGTTTAGCCCAGCTTTATTATTGGAAAAACTAGGAGCTGAGCAAAGTTTATTGAAGTAGACGAATCTCTCTTATACAAAAGAAAATCCAACGTAGGTCGCGTACTTTTGGGCCAAAGAATCTGTGTTTTTGGAGCAATAGACCGAAATACTAAAAATATTAAGCTTAAAATAACAAGAAGACGGATAATGGTTGAATGTGCAGCTTTTATTAGCGAAAAGATCGTACTGGGATCTTGTGTTATTACAGATTGCTGGCGGGGATATCTGAATCTAAGTTCAGTCGGATATATTCATGTAACAATTAATCACAGCATTAACTTCGTTGATCCAATTGATAGGAACATACATACAAACACAATTGAGTGTTTATGGCGCAGTTCAGAAATATTCGTAAGAGGTTCAAATATGTTGCTGAAATCAAAAGGCAAGTGGCCTCATTTGAAATTTTTTATTCCTTAAAAATTAAAAGTACGTCAGAAAAACAAATTCTATTGATAAGATTAATTTGCAGAAATTATCACTTTTTTGATTAAATTATAATTGAAATATTTTTTATTAAATTTTAAATTATGTCCGATCCCCTCCCCCAAAAGTAGACATTACCTTAAAAAATGCCGGAATTTTAAACAGATCAACATAAGGTACGAAAATTTTTAGCACCTGATAAAATACGAAAAGTTCAGCAAGGTGGAAATTCTAAAAAAAAGCGATTTAATCAAATTTAAATATATTAAGAATGAATTTTTTGATATAGTATTTCCAAAAGTAACAACTTTCAAAACATTTGTTAATACATTAATTTTCGAGCAAAATATCATTCAGTAATGAATTAATGCCCGATAGACAGAGGTTTTCGTTTGGATTATCATTATAAAGTACAAATGCCGATAAAATAACCATATAAAAATATATACATCTTTAAAAACAAATCTTGATTATAAAGCTTTTCATATCAAAGTCTCCGATTTTTTTATATTTGACGTCTATGTTGATCTGTGAAGTTACATTAATATCGGTTCTTCCAATATTGACATTGTTCGGTATTCGAAAAAAAATTTAAATTATTTATATCTAGTATTGCTATTTATGTTTAATGAAGTTGGGGTTCTGGCATTATCGTTCAGGTAGATGAATTGAAATTCCGTAAACTTAAATATAATGGTTGGGAATACAGCGGAAGTTGTGTCTGTTTCTGCAGAAGCAAATTTTGCGCGAAAATAAAATGGTCGCTGTTGTAGTATGAAATAATGCTGGCGTACTTAGATTTCTTTGGTTTAAAAAAATATGTTGATTGCATCTGTACTGGTAATTATAGTTGAGAGTCATATCGAACTAAAAAAAAACAAGGTCAATCATGAGCATGAGTATGTTAATCACAAATTACTTTTCAAAAAGAGACGGTTTACGTACCATCTATTAAAAGATCTAGGAACGGAATAAACTTAAAATATGTCCCCAAATTACGAAAAAAGAAGGTTGTAGTGGTATTTATTTGAATGTATTTGACAAAAAATTAACGAATGATAATTCTGATACACATAGTTATATGCTTTAAAACTCTAATAAAACGAGGTTTTTAAATTTATAAATACCTTATTTTATTAATATATTTAAAAATATTTTAAATTAATCTTTTTAGAATTAGAACTCAGTAGATAACTTGGTTGAACTACACGCCCGATTCGAATACTGTTTTATTAATTGATCTTTTTTGCAACTTTTCTTTTGACAACGATAAATTTGTAAAGTTCTTTCTGATAATAATGAAGAACATTTTTTACGTTCTTTGGTCTGTTTTAGGATGCGATAGAGACCATAAAATCACCAGCTGCAGTTTTATCAGTAAAAAGTGGCCAAATTCTAAAAAAGAGGGAAGCATATATAAGGTAAGAGAAAAAGGCTTATTTAAATATTTATTTTAAAAGATAAAAACCGTGTTCGAACTCGGGGGTAGGTTGTGTAATAGATCCGATAACTTTTTATATTTTATCTAAACATAATATAGATCATAAGTACAAAATATAGGTTAAATTTCCGTATATAACTACTAGTTCGATCCACGTTTTTTTATGTTACTTTTTTTAAAAAATAATTAAATTTTATGAATATTTATGCATTGCTTTAATAAATAACTCCCAGAGATCCTCAAATCCGTGTTGGCTGCGAAAAATAATTTCAAAAAACTTATACTGTAGTTTATCACAGTATCTCATTCAGATTGGTATTTTTCGTTTTATGCCTGACCAATTACACTCAATTGTATTAGTATCAAATCCTTCAGAATTAATAAATTCATGTTTATGAATTACTGTTTGATGTTGAAAATATGAATTTAATTTTATTGTAACCTTTCCAGCCATCAGTTACCACAATCGATCCCGGTAAAACAGGCAAACATATTAATTCAGTTAACGTTTTACATCTCTTTTTTGACCAACCTTTAAAAATATTGGTAATATATTTTTTTTAGTGGATCGAACACAGAAAATAAAGATTTTTTAATTAAGGACAATCAAAAAAGTAAGTATTCTTATAAATACAACTATTTCCATATAAATAACGTACATAAAATTTCAAAGTGTTCTCCGTCATTTTTAGAAGGATATATTCAATCAAAAACGAAGGTATCAATATATTCTCCTCGATCATTTAACCTCGAGCATTTGGTACCCATCTTTTTAATGTTTTATATATGTGTTATATGGTATTTTTTTGTTTTGTGTGATCTTCTGTCCATACAAAATAATATTGTTCTTTACTTTAGAATTTGAAAACCTATTTTTACTATGATCATGATAGCCATCCCGACATTCCGTAATTATTCTTGTTCTAGGTATAACGTTTTCTTCTCCAAATCATGTTAAGCTTATCTTATTTTGTCTTATAGCAAATTTTAAAAAAACTTCCCCAGTTTCACAACACTTTCCTCCAATTACACAAACATATTGTGCAATCAGGACACGACCAACATTAAAAACGGAAATATTTTGATTTCTTTGTCCGACCCCCAAGTCATATACAGTGAATATCGGTTAAGCGGGAATTCACGGGACCGTCAAAATTTGTCCCTCTTATCCGATTTTCCCGCTTAAGCGGTTTTTATTTTAAATTAAATTTAAATTAAATGTAAATTAAATCTACATTAATGTGTAATATTTTAATTACAGGAAAAAATTACATATAAGTTTATTAATAGACATTCTTTTTTAAAAGATTAAATTCAAATAACGTTTTTTGGGTTTTTCTTCCTTCTAAATACTTGGTCCTAATATCGTTTTCAATTTTTTCTACAAAATTTAAGGGGATTAGGTTGTTTTCAAGGCCAGAAAAATAATCTCTTAATATTTTTAACGCATCAATTGCATCCAAGGTCGTATATTTTCCAAGATCTCCACTACATTCCTCGTTTTCATCATCATATTTAGTTCTATTTTATTTCTGCTTCATTTTCTAAAAATTCATTTTCAATTCTTAAATTCAAATCAATCTCATTATAGTTTTCCAATTCTTTATTTATTGCAAAAAAATTATCCGTTTCATGTAGCAATTTATCAATTAACATATTATTTTCCCGGATTAAAACACTTTCATCATCTCCGGAAAGAATTTCGAAGTGTTGATACACATTAATTATCGTGGATGTATTAACTGAGTTCCAAGCACTTGTAATAGCATAAAGTGCTTCAAGAATTATAAATGAAAATTATTGTTTTTAGTCATATGCTTGAAGAAGCTTTGTCAATAATATTCGCCTGTAAAAATTTTTAATTATTCCCTGATCAACTGGTCGAAGAACACTTGTAGTGTTTGCTGCAGGAATACTAATTTAATATTCGATAGTGTTGTAATTTTTGGAGGGATGCACAATTATCAAGTAAAAAAATTATCCTTCTATTAGTTATTCTTAGTTCTCTGTCCCAATCCAATAAAAACTTAGTAAAAATTGAGCTTGTCACCATGCCTTTTTATTGGATTCTTGGTTAAACATTTTTACATTTTGGATATTAAAACATCTTGGATTTAAACTCTTGCCGATTATCAAACACTTTTTTTCTCGCCACAGGCACTAACTGTTAGTAACACTGTTATCCTTTTCTTTAATTGTTTCCCACCAATGCATTTTTCGACTTTAAATCTTAGAGTTAATGCTGATATACACTTATAAAATAGGCCTATTTCGTCTGTATTAAAAATGTCTTTATCTTCATATCCTTTTCTCAGCTCCGGCCATTTTTTCTGAAGCTAATCATCAACATCTTCAAATTTAACATCACCAGCTTCACCTGATTTAGTACCAGAAACGATATTATGTCTCGTTTTGAATCTTTGAATCTAGCCATCGCCACAAGTAAAATTTTCAATACCCAAATCCAATCCAATTCTAGAAGCTTTTTCTTGCAATAAAGAGGTGGGAACAGTTAGTTTATCTTTAATTGTTTGTTTGAACCACGTTGTTTATAGCTTATCTAGTTCCCCATATTTTGATATCTTAACTTTTTCGATTTTTTTTTGCTTCTTGCATGTGCTATGAGAATATTTTCTCTGTTTTTCCATATGCGACAGACCGCTGAACCGGGAGCAATGCCTCTTTTCACAATGCTGCTTTGATTTGTTGTTTTTTATATCTCGTGTATTATTTGCTTTTGGTTGGTTCCTACTTATCACCCCCCGAGTTCGATCCCAACATTTTCAATTTTTAAAACAATGAAAAAATTAGAGATACCTATCCATGTTAAACCACAGACAACTTGTTCTTTGTACAACAACGGAAGAATTGTCCATTAAATATTTGATTGATAAAAATTACATCTTTGGAACAAAACAATGCCCGAGGTGCAATATAGCGATGAAAATCAAAACAAAGGCAATTAATACAGTTTTCAGATGTCACAAATGCCGAAATGAAAGTTCGATATTTACAGGAAGTATTTTATTCAACTGTAAAATTTCAGTGCCGCGTGTATTAGACATAATTTACTTTTGGTGTTTAGATTTACTTCAAAAACAAGTGAATCATGAAGTGGAGTGCGCCAATAATAAAACTGTTTTCTTATGGTATAAAAAACTACAAGAATTTGCATATGCAATTTTAAAATGTGAAACAAATGGGAAAATTGGAGGACCGGGCCTACATGTTCAAATTGATGAATGTTTATTTTCGAAAAGAAAATATAATGTTGGTCGGGCTGTGCGCAAAAAATGGGTCGTGGGCGGTATTTGCTATGAAACCAATGAAATGTTTTTTGTAGAAACTTTATATCGAAACCAAACATCCCTAAACGAAATTATAAGAAATAATGTTGAATTAGGCTCCATTATAACAACGGATGAATGGGCTGGATATAACCAATTATCATTGAATGGTTACGTCCATTTAACAGTAAATCATAGTGAAAATTTCGTCAACCGGATACTGGTGCCAATACGCAGCAAATCGAGGCAACCTGGTCAGTTACAAAGAAATGGTTAAAAAGACGAAACATTCAAAATCGTTGCTATTTATTTTTATATTTCAGTGAATATTGCTTAAAAAGAAAATATAAAGATGAAATATTTGAAAAAATAATGAGTGAAGTTAAAAATTATGATGCTATAATTTAAAATAAATTTCTTTTCGATACTTTTTTTTTATTTAATTTTTCATTGTTTTAAAAATTGAAAATGTTAGGATCGAACTCGGGGGGTGATAAGTAGGAACTTACCTTGCTTTTTTCGTCCAGTCCAGTGTTAGATTTTTCATTTTTGAAATTTTTTTTTCATATGGTTAAAAAAATTTAAAAATATGTCCCGCTTAACCAAATCCCGCTTAAACGATTTTATATATTGATAATTTGTATAAAAAAATATTTTTTTCAATTACGTCCCGTTTAACCGATATTTCCCACTTAACCGATATTCACTGTATTACCAAAATATTTTTGCGTCTAGGGTTAATTCACCCCAGACACCTTCAACATGGCGTCCTTTATTGTACTTAATTTTCCCAAGTTTTGTTCCATCTAATTCAACAATCACATTTGGTATACAATCATACAATCAAATTCATTTAAATGGATAGTAATATCTTAAAAAATAGACTTTATATTCTACCTAAAGTTGAACTTGAATGTCCAGTGGTTGAACAAATAGTATTGGAACAACAAATAGCTAACAAATAAAGAATACTCTTAACATTTATTGCATTTTAAGTATTGATTTGCAAAGATACTATTTTTTAAAATTTAAACGTCTTTTTTGCATTGTTAGTTTAGACATTGATAAATAATATTTGATTTTGTTCTTAATAATTATTATTATTTACTACAAAATGGTGGCAGTTTCATATGTTCTTTTCTTTTAAATATGTTAGGGCTTCTTCTTCAGATTCTACAATTTTGTAAATTGTACATCTTTTTATTAAATATGTTTTATTCATGAGATGAAAAAAACTCATTATAAAAGTGACATACAACAACAGTGTCGAACTGTGAGTTGAATAGAAAAGTATAACCAAATTTAGATTCCACCAACGTGTTTTATTATGAGAATAGAATATTATAAAAGAAGGCAAGCGAGTAATGAATTCAGTAAGCAAAGCCTTGACCAACAGTTAAAATTTTATACCTAAATTTATGTCAAACCAGGATAAAATATACAATCATCTCTCGATGTATGCGATTTTGCTTTAATGAAAAACAGAAATGGCTAATATAACAATCTTTTTATTTCATTAAAAAAATTCAGATTTCGAATTTTTTTAAACATTCTCGTTACATTTTTTATGATGCGAGATAAAACGACAATTCCAAAACTGATATAAATTAACCATAATATTCTTTAGACGTGTTGTGTTTCACTAAATATGACGACAAAAAATCGATAACCGAGTTTTATTTATTATATGACAAATAACATATAATAATACCAAAAGGTAAAATAGTCGGTTTTAATCGTAAATATCTACCTATCATCGCTAAGTTCGATCCCGAAGTTTTTATTTTTCAAACAATTAAAAATTCAACAACTAGGGTTATTGAAAAGAAATTTATTTTAAATTATGGTATCATAATTTTCTATTTAACCATTATTTTTTACATTTACTCATTATTTATGTTTTCTTTCTAAGTAATATTCACTAAAATTTATAAATAAACAAAAATATTTTAAATGTTTCTTCCTTTTAACCATTTCTTTGTAATTTACCAAGTTGCCTCTATTTGCTACATATTAACACCAGTATCTGTCTTAACAAAATCACACCTTCATTATCGGTATAATGGACTTACGCTTTAATGATATTTAGTAATACCGAGCCCGTTCATCTGTTGTTATAATGGACTTACCATTCAATAATAACTAGTTATACTCAGCCCATTCATCTGTTGTTATAAACGAGCATATATAACATTATTTCGAATTATTAGATTTAAAGATGTTTGATGGCTATATAAAGTCACTACAAACAAAGATTTTCGGTTTCAAAGCAAATACAGCCCCCGACAAACTTTTTGCGCCCAACACAGCCAAAACCATATTTTTTTAGAAAAACAAATTTATAAATTATTATGTGTATGCCCAGTAATATAATTTTCGGCTCAGCGAAATTTCGCCTCCGGCGAAATTTCGTCTCTAAATATGTTAAAAAGCGAAATTTCATCCCTTTTTTAAAAATAAATTTAATTAATTGGATCAACAATACAATTTACTAACAGTTCTAAGATAATCCACAACATTGTATTTACTAAATAACCTTAAAACAACTCTCAAGCTTTCCATTTTACTCTCCTGAGTTTTACTACTGTAACTTTTAAGGGGGTATTTCATGGCATTACATATTTCCAGTTCAATAAATGCTTGTCTTTTCTTTAAACAAGTTAAAAATTCAGATAAACTAACTTTGGAATAATTTAGATCTTTAGAAAATGCGTTGTTATATGCCTCTGCATGGTTTGTAGTAAGGGTTTTAAATTGTATCAATCTGAAATAATTCTGATATTCATTTTTCAAATAAAGTTGAGCTTCAATTTTTTCAGTATATCTATCTGCAAAATAATTTAAAAAACCTGAAATTCTATAATCATTAAACAATGAAAACTCTTTTTTTAATTCCATTAACGCATATTCAAAATTTTTGGCTGGAATAAATACTAAACTTTTTAGCATTGAAATTAAATTTTTAATTTTAATATTGTTGTTGTATTCAAATATAAGATTAAATTTTTGCACATGCTTATGTATAGTGGCTGAAAAGTGAGTTAGACAATGTTTTATTTCTGAATTATTAAAATTTTTTCTGAATGCATTTTTCGGTGTAGCTTCGCAGTCTATTAAAATTTCATTTGGGCAATATTGATTAATTGAATTTTTGATAATTTTGAATGCTTCCGAGTATTGAATTTCTGTTTTATTCGTCATTAATATATAAACCAAAGGGATGCATTTACTAAATACAAATCCATGTAAAACATAAATTTGCTCATATAATCTTGGACATGAGAGAAATGTTCCATCTCCTATCCAAATATGGGAATTTTTAATAAATCTAAATTTTTAAAAGTTGCGAAAATTTTAAAATCGGCAATTTCATATAATAAAAATTTTTCTTTGTTTTGGGTAAACATTAAATGTGATGGAACATCTGATGTTGAATCCGTTAAATTAAATGTTTTTTTACGAATATTATTTATATTTTTATAGATTGATTTGCGTTGCTGTCTGGGATTTTTTGAATTTATTAAAATTATATCATTATATAGATCTCTTGTCTTATATGTTGTTTCAGTGGCCTTTTCTTTTATTTCTTGATCAATTTTATATTTTTCAACTTCCGCCAAATCCGGCAAATGATTGTGATCGATTTTATATAAAACAACACCTTCTTTTGAGGTAGTTATCCGGCCGGGACATGTAGACTTTTTACATTTCCATGCGTCAGTGTTCTTGTTTGCTTTTTTGAAGTAGTAGAGAAAGTTGTATTCGAGTAGTATACGTTTGTTTTTTGATGTCATTAAAAATTGCATGGTTATTTTTAATATTTTTTTTTATTAATTAAAAGAGATGAAATTTTGCTTTTTAACATATTTAGAGACGAAATTTCGCCTAGCGGTTTGATGGCTATATAAAGTCACTACAAACAAAGGTTTTCGGTTTCAAAGCAAATACAGCCCCCGACAAACTTTTTGCGCCCAACACAGCCAAAACCATATTTTTTTAGGAAAACAAATTTATAAATTATTATGTGTATGCCCAGTAATATAATTTTCTCATTTGTTTTTCGTTTTAAAATTGCATATGAAAGTACTTGAAGTTTTTTATACCGTAAGAGAACTGTTTAATTTTCGAGTGATCCAACTTCATGATTCACTTGTTTTTGTGGTAAATCTAGACAACAAAAGTAAATAACGTCTAAAACAATCGACGATGAAATTTTACAGTTAAAGAAAATATTTCCTGTGAACAATAAAATTTAATTTCGGCATTTATGACATCTGTGACTATTTTTACTTCCTTTAATATAATTTTCATCGGTATACTGCATCATGGGGATAGTTTTATAGAAAAATATAATTGTTATTAAACAAATATTTTATTGATGATTCTTCCATTGTTGTAAAGATAACGTCTTGCCTGTGGTTTAAATTAGTAAATATCTGTAAATTTGTGCGTCGTGTTTCAAATAGACAATGTTGAGGTATAACACGGCTGTTAAGTAGGAATCACCCCCTAGTCAGTCCCTCTAAAACATATCATTATGAATCAGCAACTATAGAGATATTTGAGAAAAATAACTATGTCTTATACAAATTTAGAAGACGTTGGGAAGCAAATATCTTATTTGAAATTATGTATTTTTGAAATGTAAATGTCTACCTGATAAATATTTTTTGATTAAGGAATTAATTAAAAAATATTATTATTAATTTATATAATTAGAATCTTTATTACATTAAAATTAAAAAACGGTTTTAAACTTCGTTCGAACTTAGCCTCAACACCATAACTTTATGATACAGATTTTTAATAAAACAACTTGCACATTGAAAGCATATTGTTAAATTAGAACAAAAGGGCGTCGATATGAGAGAAATCAAATTTGAAACCAACGACATTTATTCAATTAGCAAAGCTTAGAAAAAAAGATTTCTAACAAAAATTTAAATAATGTAATTAAACAGAAAGTTAAACATAAGAATAACTGCAGAAAAATAGAAAAAATGTTCGGTTTTTAAATACAATACCAAATCCTCGGAAAGACAAGAATATTAACGAAACATCAGAAGGATTTAGATATATTTTCCAAAGAAAGAAGCATGATATTTTGGTCGTATGACAGGAATAAATCTAAGAAATGTTGAATGAAAATAAAGAAGATCATGCAATGTTTTACAGATTATGTAGATAGGTAAAGTACCCCTATAGATCACCCCTTCCGAGGGTTCGACTCTCAGTTTATTTTTATAAAATATAGTTATTGATATTTTCATATAATAAAGCAGACTTTGTTTATTCTTGACCTAGAGTTCGAACACAAGTTTTTTCTTATATAGATTAAGATTATAATCCAATATATTTACATAACCAGTATGAGGTAGGGTTTAGGAAAATTATTGTTATTTTATCAATGTTTCAACTTCGAAATTAAAGATGTCGCACGGCGTTATGAGGTATTCTTAACCAACCTAACCAAGCATTCTACTTGAACCTAACCCTAACCTTGTAAATATAAATATATTGGATTATAATCTTAATCTATATAAGAAAAAACTTGTGTTCGAACTCTAGGTCAAGAATAAACAAATTCTGCTTTATTATATGAAAATATCAATAACTATATTTTATAAAAAATATTTTATTATGCTCGGTAGTCGAACTCTCTGAAGGGGGAATCTATAAGGGTACTTTACCTGTAGATATAAAGAATAAAAGGATCTTTTGACAACAGAAATGATATTAAAATATAAGTTTTTAACACTGCGTATAGCAAATATGGTTTATACAAATAAAAAACCAAATGCCTTCAGTGATAAAGATTACAAAGTGAACTTCTGGAATTCGGCAGCTTATATTAAATTGAAGTTTGATTGTATATGTTTGCTTTCATACAACAATTGTCAAATATTTATAAATTCTTGTATAAAAATAAATACAATAAAACTTTCTATTGATCTTTAAAGCAATCACAAACAAAAATCGCGTAAATACGGTAATTAATAGATTTTATCAAAATGAAATCCTTTTTTACAATATAAATACATTTTAAAAAATGAAATATAAGTTGTGATTCTTCTTATATTAAAATAACAATTAGGATGAAAGGATTTCTAGCATATATAATCAACCATCATAAGTTTTTTTGAGTTTTTATAACCATAATGATAAAGATTGCAATTATTGAGTTAATCAATATAATACATTAATGTTTTAGGAGTAAGTGCACTTAGTTACCTCCCGGGTTCGAATTCTGGTATTAACCCAACCTAACCACCCTTCGATGTAAATATTATTAATTAACCTAACCAACTAACTAGGTTAATACCAGGATTCGAACCCGGAGGGTAACTAAGTGCACTTCACCCATGTTTTATCATTACGCATAAGTCGTGATAATTTAATATCGTGCGATCAAAATACAAATAAAAAAATAAAGTTTAATAGTTTTTGAAAATATGGTCCGATTTTTTAAAAACCTTATCGACACATCCTCATGGATATAAACAACTCGGGTCTTGTCTAATATAGTGCCTACATTTTAAATTTTTTTTTTTTAAATTTTTGTAGGCAACTTACTAAACAAAAGCAAAATAAAAAGAAAAAACCCATGAAGATTTGTATAAACGATCAGATTTTTACAGATTTCGAGAAAGCAAAAGAACTTTTGATTGAACATCAAATTATAACAAACACAATACGTTGCACAAATTGTGGATTTTCTATGGCGTGTAAGGTGGTTACAATAAGCGGCAAGGAAAAGTTATTATACAGATGTGGAACTAAAAATTGCCAAAGAAGGAAAAACGTAAGCGAAAGTAAACTCCCTCTTGTTCAACATCTGCATGTGCTCTATTTACATCTGATTGGGATTAACTATAGACAATTTTACTTGTCTCATGGGATCTCTAAAGCCACAATATCAGCCTTAAAAACAAAATTACATACATGTTATTTGCGGTACATGTCAAGAAGACCAATTCTTTTAGGTGGGCTTGGAGTTGTTATTGAGGTGGACGAGACAGTTTTGAGCAGGCGTGGCATAATAAGAGAACCTACTAGTACAGATGATACCACAGTGGGAACAGTTTGGATAGTAGGAATGGTTGATCATACGGATGAAAAAAATTTCTTCTTAAAGCGTGTTCCTAACCGTACAATACACACTATATCGACGCTTCTTGAGCCGCAAATTTATGTGGAAAGTAAATTATATTCAGATGGATATCCTTCGTATCCTTCTGTTGCACGCAATTTGGGAATTGAACATAATGTTGTAAACCACACCAGAGGGTTTGTGGCACCAGATGGTACTCATACGAATAATATTGAGGGTTTCTGGGCTCATTTGAAAAGTTCAATGCGAAATGAACATGGTGTAAAAAGAATTAACATCGACAAATGGTTGGAAATGTACACATTTAAGCGCCGCTTTTTAATGCACTGTGATCGTGAAGAATTTGCAGTCATTTATATCGAGATTCTTAAATATTATTTTGAATAAAAATGTGATCATTAATCTTCACTGTTATATATTTATTTGTAAAAATTAATATTCATTTTTTGCCTTAAAATTTTCCTTTAATTTCTTCTTACTTTTCTTTAATTTTCACTATTTTTTTATTTTTTTTAATATGTTTTTTTCCAAGGGAGGGTCTTGCAAGTAGGCACTTTACTAAACAAGACCCAACAACTCCACAATTTTTGTTCTTTTTTACAATCGCCATATTCCATCTTTTGTTTAATAGCTAGCTAACCCGTTTGTGTAAAAAAAGTGTTTTGGGTAGATGAAATGTCTTAAAGTTTTCCATAATACACCAATATGACTTAAGTTATTGGCACACTATCCACATTTCAATGAATAATGTATCGAAAAAGGTATAATAATAGAGAATATAAGTAAATATTTTGTTTGTTGACTCCCTCTGCAGGTATCAATGTTTTTTTCAATATAAATTATTATTCGATCACAAATGAATAAAAAATTTCTATTTGTATTTTTTTTAATTAATATTATTAAGAGCAGGGAAGGTTTATCAAATATCAATAATGTTTTATACATTAAATTAAATGAAAAATTTTAATTCTTTTTAAAGTTCAAAGTTAAGAATAGGTCTTTTTATATTATATATGCAATTTTTTATGTATACGTTATATGATACTTATATGATTGGATGATAATAAGAAAAAACTAATCGAATAAAGAAAAGTTTTGGTGATTAATTAAGTGGTAAATAAAAAGATACAGTCGATAAACAAATGCTTTTGTAATATTTCCAGCTGGTAATAGTACCGGAAGTATATTTCTCTTGAAAGCTAATTTTTGAAGCAGGTACATAGAATTTAAATAAATACTTGCAGTTTACTCGACAATATAAACTTCTATCTCGCGTTTTTATGCCAAAGCTACTATGACATATACATATTCAACCATAGAAATTTATTTTAAATTCTTGTATTTTTAATATATATTAATACTTAAAAATTCAATTTCATTGACTCTTTCTTTCTCCTTGATTACTTTTTTTTACAGACTAAAATAGAAAATTTTGTAAAAATGATCATTATCAATAGATAGCATTGCGTACAAAAAAATAACTCCCTCCAAAATTTTCGGCGGGGACGACAAAAATTTGTTTTTATAAAAGTATATAAGAAAAAAATATCCTTATTACAAATGATTTATAAAAACTCGAGGAAACCATTCATTCCAGACTACACCTTTAATGTAAAGTTGTTAATCAATTTCTGGGAGAACATTGCCCAAGAATCGGCATTAGATTGCATCACACAATCTTTTAGTAGAAAAAACAAGCCTACTATTGAAGTTAAGAAAAATAAGATGAAACATACAAATTCTTTACATTGTAATAATCATTTTTTAACATTAGATATGGCGAAATTAGAAACCGCCACAGATGGACAAATTAAAAATTTAAAAATGGAAGCTAAAATCCAAATTGATTTAAATTCTCCACAACTTCAGAGTAGCTCATCTACAAATTATACGGCAATACACAACCAAAATGTATTTAATAATAGTAAAAATGAAAAAAATTTGGAAATTTACAATAATATACGACGTAATTGTTTAATTACTTCTTATATAACAAATGAAATATTTAAAGCTTTTAAAAGTATTAATTCTTCCAACACATTTACAAAAAACGAAAATGACACAAATAAAATGCAAAACTCGCTGATAGGAGCCAATTTTGAAGCAAAACAGAATTCTTTATTACTTCAAAGTAAACCATCCACAGAAGATATAGCAAATCACCAACAGATTGTAATTAATAATACTAAAAATGATCCATCTTTTGTAATATTCAATAATATAAGAAGTAAACACCCAATTACTTCTTATATAACAGATGAAATATTGAAAATAATTGAATCAATAAAACCTGCTAATATTAAACAAAAAAAATCTTATGCGAAAAAAATACCTAACACAACCATAGCTGATAATCTTAATGTTCCTAATCAGGAAGAAGCAAATAAAAATGTAATAACAAAAGAAAAAGACAAGCCAACAGTTGAAAAAGATAAAGAAGATTGCAACATATCTAATATAGATATAAAGAAAACGGAAGTGATTTTGGTAAGAGAACAAGAAAACGTGATAGAAGAGCACGATACAATGATAAAAGAAAAGAAACATTCTACTGAAGCTCAAGAGAAATTTGAAATACAAGACAATAATGCAGAAGGTCAACGACAACCGGAAATAGATCTTAAAGAAGTGAAACTAGACGCCAACACAAACGACGTTACAAGAGAACAAGTAAATAGCCAAATTGTAAACTCCCTTCCAGTTACTGCCTTTACAAACGCAGAAATGTATGTAACATGCTCTAATGATGACATAAAGAAAGATATCGAAAGGAAAAATATACAAATTGCGGATAAAACAACGAAACAAAATGTAGGTTTGACGATAAACCCAAGAATACAAAATTATCAACAAGATAAAGTTACAACACAACCAATAGTATCATCAAATGGATACAGTTATAGATTACATGGTGAGAAACAGTGCGTCATACCCGTAGTGCAAAATGAATTCTATGAAATGACGGAGGCTGACCATGAAGCTCATGCAATCTTTTTACAAAACTGTAGGTCTGAGGGATACAATCACCACCTTGACAATAGGCATAATATTAAAGCAGGAAATGTGGATACACCTGATAGGAAATACAAAATATACATTAAAATAACCAAACAATCAGTGATCTCTGTAACAAAACTTATACGACCCAAAGAACAAGATAAGATTCCTAAATTCTGAATGCTTAATTAAATTGATGTGATTATAAATACTTTTCTTCTTATAATATTTGGTCAAATATTTATACTCATTTATAAAAATATATCAAATAGAACATTCTATTTTTTTAAAGCAAACACAAATTAAAATACAGTAAAAAAAAAATATCCATAGCTTTACGAACACAGAATGTTTTTTTATTACAAAATTACAGATTGTTTAATTTGAAGACGAAAGAAAAAAAGATGGATTGTTTAAAGTAACTTTTTTATTTAAACATTATAAATATTTTTTTAATATAATGACTGCCATTTAATTATTTTGTTAAGTATATTTTAATATTGCTATTAGTTCATGAGGTATTCTTATGTTGTCTAAATAACATATAAAAACAATATAATCATTTTTTAATTGGTTTGTTAAACGTTTTTAGATAATTAAGAATTTTAATAATATTATCTTATAAAGATTGTAAAAAAACGTTGAGCTTGTAAAATCATAGCATAAAATGTTTAACCTTTAATTCTTCTATAGATGTTCGGGGCTAAAGGGTACTAAAATTGGTGAAAACCAGTATAATTGTAAAAAATATAAAAATAGCCCCTGTTTTATAAAAATCAAATGTCGAGGAAGAAACTTAAAAAATATATTTAATAAAATTTTGGAATAAATTGAGTTTTTTCTATAGCTATTTATGGTATCATTAATATTGAAGTTTAAATTTTTATATTTAATCCCTATTAAAGCATGCTGAATTTCTTTACGTCCTCGGATGAATTAAACCAAATATACAAAGATGCATACAAATCAAAATATTTCGAAAAGTCTTCTGCAAATTGTGGTCAGCCTTGTATCATAACTTTAAAAGAAGAATCTAAAAGATGTGTATGG
Organism: Tipula confusa; assembly: GCA_963556175.1. Taxonomy (NCBI): domain Eukaryota; kingdom Metazoa; phylum Arthropoda; class Insecta; order Diptera; family Tipulidae; genus Tipula; species Tipula confusa. The sequence continues at coordinate 4,676 of CAUVYK010000375.1, read as the reverse complement.
AAGGAGTGCAGACTTAGTGAAAATCTCTTAAAGGGTAGCGTTTTTTGCGCAAGAAAATTAAACAGAATCTTGATTCTGAACACTATCGCCTTTGGTGTGAAGGAATCTCTGTAAAAACGATCTCTAGGGGTTTAAAGTTGAACAGAAAAAGGTTGGAAAAACACTTTTAAAGTTGAGCAAAAATTTAATAAAAAATTATTATTCGAATCTCAATGCAATAGGAGGGGATAACATTATTGTTGAGATTGATGAATCCAAGTTTGGAAAGAGAAAATATCATCGCAGGCATCCGGTTGATGGTGTATAGGTGCTAGGATTTGTAGAAAGAACCACGGAGAGAAGAATAATATTATGCAAGGTTGATAACAGAGACAAAATAACTCTATTAACTGCCATGTATCGTTACATCGACTTCTCTTCAAAAATATTCACTGATGGATGGAAGGGTACAGAAACACTGAAAATCTTTTACACTCTCATTATACCGTGAACCATAGTGTTGAATTTAAAAATTCGGTAGATGGAACACATATTAACATCATTGAAGGCAACTGGTCTTCTATAAAGGCTGATATCCCCAAAAGATACAGAACAAAAAGATTTATTGAAATTTAGGTTAAAGTAAACCTTATGACCCCCCGGGTTCAATCCTCAAAATAAAAAGAGAATTTTTAATAACTTTATTGTTTAAGATATTTCATATAATTTTGCAAAATGTTTCCAACAAAGAAAACTCTTAATGAAATTTTTACAGATGAAGAAAAAGCAATAGAATATTTAATCAGCAAAGGAATCCTAGCTTGTATAACCAATTGTGCGAAAGATGGACATGAGGTAACACCCATATCAATAACAAGAGTAAAGTGTAAAAAAAAAAGTTGTCGTCGATTTTATAGTATTCTCGAACATTCTATTTTTTATAGGAAGAAGATCAGTGTTAATGTGTTTTTAGAAGTAGCATATTATTGGTTGGCTATGTGTTACGAGTATACAAATGATTACTGGTGTCAGTAAAGTGACTCTGTCAAGATTTATGAATATAATTTACGAAAAAATCGGCCAAACAATTTGTGCAATAAGATGTTCAGATAGGGGGTGTTGGTATAATTGTACAGCTGGATGAAGCCAAATTTGGCAAGAGAAAGTATAACAGAGGTCATCTAGTCGAAGGAGTTTGGGTCTTTGGAGGGGTTGAATTAACCGAGAATAGAAAGTTTTTTGCCATCCCTGTTAGAACTCGGGATAGTTCTACTCTAAATGAAATTATTCTCAAACACGTCCTTCCGGGCTCTATTGTGGTCACGGACGGATGGAGAGGATACTACGGATTCAAAGAAAACGATCTGTATATCCATAAAAATGTTAACCATTCGATTGAATTCGTCAACTATGAAGGGTTTCATACAAATCATATAGAGGGTACTTGGTCAATTCTCATGCGCATTATTCCTATTCGTTTGCGTGTTAAAAACAAAATTAAGAAAAAAATAAATGAATTTATTTGGAGGCGGTTAAATTTAAAGGAAAATTTATGGTATGAGTTTTTAAATTCAATTAAATAGTTATTTATTTATTTTTTAAACATTCTCTTTTTATTTTGAGGATTGAACCCGGGGGGTCATAAGGTTTACTAGCTCCGAAATTTATTTAATTAAGTATATGATAAAAAGAAACGAAAGAAGAAATTTATTTCAAAATTTTATTAAATATATTTTTTAAGTTTCTTCCTCAACATTTGATTTTTCTAAAGCAGGGGCTATTTTTATATTTTTTACAATTATACAGGGTTTCACCAATTTTGGTACCCGATCTCCCATGTTCGGATTCAAATTTTAACAATTATCAGGATATGTTCTACAAAAGCTTGATGATTATGTTTTAACATGGTAATGGAAGGTTGGATTGGTATATATTTTATACATTCTGCTAATTATCAGATTTTACTATCCATAACAACAAAAAGTGAGATTTTTTTATATATATATCGTAACAGCTGCCCGATCATAATAAACACTATTAGTGTTAGAATGACTAATCCTATATTTAAGAAATGCCGGAATTTTAAACAGATCAACATAAGATGAAAATATTTAAACCATAATATAGACTATAAGGGCAAAATATATAGTGATCAAATATCTTTTGTTATAATAATCGAAACAAATTAATCACAAGAATGCCGGTTACAGTGTTCCAAGCAGACCTTTAACAATCTTTAAAATTATATACGGTTGAAGTACATTTATTCCCCCTGGGTTCAATTCTCAAAAATATTTATTTAATATGTGTAAAATTAACAAAATATCCCATGATTCGTCCTTTTAAAAAAATAAAGAATATTTTAACCAACGAAGTTTCTGTTTTACTCCTTTATTTTGAAAATGGCTTTATATATCGAACTACTTCATGTTTGTTAGATGCCTATTTCTTAACCGAAATTTCCAAAATTAGTTATAAATGTAAGAAAAAAAGTTGCCGCAAAATATTTTCACCCTACAGGGGTAATATATTTGAAAAATGATCAATAAATATGTGAGATCTTATATATTTCCTATTTATGGGCGGTAGAATAGAAAACAAAGACCATACAGCTCTTTACGGATCATTTAAAGCATACTTTTTAAGAATATGTGAAATTATTGAAACTTTGATTGAAAAAGACACAGAAAACAGGGATATGCAAATAAGCTGTGTAGGTATAAAGTACAGCTCGACGAATCTAAATTTGGGAAGGGATAAAGACAACCGTGGCCGCAGTGTAAAGGTTGCCTGGGTTTTCGCAGGAGTGGAAATTACGTCAGAAGCTAAGCCTTTTGCAGTAGTCGTAGAGAAAAGAGATGCAGTGACTTTAAACACTATAATTTTAAAATATGTCAAACCTGGATCAATCGTAATAACTGATGGTTGTAAAATATATTTGGATTTTGTCCCCCAAAATACCACCCTGGGTTCAAATATAGGTTTTGCGCTTTTCAAAAAATTAAATTTTCGGAGTTTAAGAGAATTTATTAACGACTTCCATAAACTATTTCAATTCTTCCTTCTTCAAATAAATTCAAAAAGTTTTCCTTGTATTAAACTTTTAATTCTCATGCGAGGCTTTATTAATGCTTTTATACCGTTCCATGTCCCTTCAGTATGGTTGGTGTGGTAACCGTCTGCATTCACGAATTCAATGCCGTGATTAACCATATGATGATCAAATGCTTCGCTTTTTTAAAATTTTGAATACCCTAACCGCCCGTCCGTAACAACAATGGAACCAGGTCGTACATATTGGAAAATCAAATCATTTATTGTAATCATATCCCTCTTTTCAATTACGACAGCAAAAACATTTCTTTCTGGAGATATTTATACCTCTCCAAATACCCATACACCCTTTGATTCTGTGACCACGATTATATGTTCTTTTGCCAAATTTGGCATCATCTAGCTGTACTACAAGTCCCGGGCCTCCTATCATCGAATACAATGTTTGGAAACTTGCGGAAACGCTTTCAACACAAAATTTAGTCATGGGTATTACAGTGTGTTATAAATAATACAGTGTGTTACAAAAATTAATTAAAATAAAAATATATTTTAAAAGAAATAACATGTCAAGAGCAGAAAAAAAATACTATATAATTGAGTCCGATAGAATACTGCCAGTTGATCAAATTAGAAATCAAAATTTTAATGAACAACGACTGTATACTCAAGTTAATGAAAAAAGCTATCTAACTTTCTTTGCAAAAAATCGATTAATATTGAATTCAATGAATGTTGAATCTTGTCTTATTAAAATGAACTTACTTAAAGCAAAAACAACTACAGATAAACATAGATGGTCTTGTCCGGTGTGTAGAAAAACCGCATCAATTAGTAGCCAAAGCATTTTTTTGTGCTTCCAAACTTCCGTTGCCATTACTTGCGAAGCTTCTTTACAAGTTGAGTCAAAATTTAGATATGTTAAATATTTCGTATGACTTGGAAATTTACAGAAAGACTGTTAGTTATTGGTGTACCCTTATTCGGGAGGCTGTTGTTGCATTTTTTAAAATGAAAAAGAAAAAATCGGCGGGAAAAGGCATGAAAGTGTTAGAAAAACAATAGAAATAGATGAAAGCCTATTTTTTAAAAGAAAATATAATCGTGGAATAATTCAAAACGGAAGATGGTATGTAGGGGATGTTAGAAAAGAAAGTCACAAATGCTTTATCGTTGCCGTTGAAAATAGAAATGCAACAACATTGCGAGGAATTATAATAGAGATTGTAAACTCCGGAAGTCGAATAATTACCGATGAGTGACGCGTATATGGTGCTGCCTTTAGAAATAGCGATGTCTTTACACATAACTCCATTAATCATACATATAATTTTGTAGATCCAGAGGACAATGAAATACATACCCAAACTGTTGAAAGTTTTTGGTCCCATAGTAAGAAGGCTTTACGAGGAAAAAATGGCATGAACAAAAATAAAGAATTTGAGCATTTGATTAAGTTTATGTGGGAGAAGAATGTTAACAAATACAAAAGATTCAACAAAATAATACAGTAAAACCCCTCTAATGCGGAACCTCCCTAATGCGGAAACCTCCTTAATGCGGAAAAATAGAGTATTAATAAAAAAAATGTATTCTTAAATTATTAAAAAACCTCCACAATGCGGAACCTCTTTAATGCGGAC
>CAUVYK010000374.1:0-27032 GCA_963556175.1 Tipula confusa | reverse complement strand
TTTATATTTATTTATATTTATTTATATTTATTTATATTTATTTATATTTATTTATATTTATTTATATTTATTTATATTTATTTATATTTATTTATATTTATTTATATTTATTTATATTTATTTATATTTATTTATATTTATTATATTTATTTATATTTATTTATATTTATTTATATTTATTTATATTTATTTATATTTATTTATATTTATTTATATTTATTTATATTTATTTATATTTATTTATATTTATTTATATTTATTTATATTTATTTATATTTATTTATATTTATTTATATTTATTTATATTTATTTATATTTATTTATATTTATTTATATTTATTTATATTTATTTATATTTATTTATATTTATTTATATTTATTTATATTATTATATTTATTTATATTTATTATATTTATTTATATTTATTTATATTTATTTATATTTATTTTATTTATTTATATTTATTTATATTTATTTATATTTATTTATATTTATTTATATTTATTTATATTTATTTATATTTATTTATATTTATTTATATTATTATATTTATTATATTTATTTATATTTATTTATATTTATTTATATTTATTTATATTTATTTATATTTATTTATATTTATTATATTTATTTATATTTATTTATATTTATTTATATTTTATTTATATTTATTTATATTTATTTATATTTATTATATTATTTATATTTATTTATATTTATTTATATTTATTTATATTTATTTATATTTATTTATATTTATTTATATTTATTTATATTTATTTATATTTATTTATATTTATTTATATTTATTTATATTTATTTATATTTATTTATATTTATTTATATTTATTTATATTTATTTATATTTATTTATATTTATTTATATTTATTTATATTTATTTATATTTATTTATATTTATTTATATTTATTTATATTTATTTATATTTATTTATATTTATTTATATTTATTTATATTTATTTATATTTATTTATATTTATTTATATTTATTTATATTTATTTATATTTATTTATATTTATTTATATTTATTTATATTTATTTATATTTATTTATATTTATTTATATTTATTTATATTTATTTATATTTATTTATATTTATTTATATTTATTTATATTTATTTATATTTATTTATATTTATTTTATATTTATTTATATTTATTTATATTATTTATTTATTATTTTATTTATATTATTTATATTTATTTATATTTATTTATATTATTTATATTTATTTATATTTATTTATATTTATTTATATTTATTTATATTTTATTTTTATTTATTTTTATTTATTTATATTTATTTATATTTATTTATATTTATTTATATTTATTTATATTTATTTATATTTATTTATATTTATTTATATTTATTTTATATTTATTTATATTATTTATATTTATTTATATTTATTATTTATTTATATTTATTTATATTTATTTATATTTATTTATATTTATTTATATTTATTTATATTTATTTATATTTATTTATATTTATTTATATTTATTTATATTATTATATTTATTTATATTTATTTATATTTATTTATATTTATTTATATTTATTTATATTTATTTATATTTATTTATATTTATTTATATTTATTTATTTTATTTATATTTATTTATATTTATTTATATTTATTTATATTTATTTATATTTATTTATATTTATTTATATTTATTTATATTTATTTATATTTATTTATATTTATTTATATTTATTTATATTTATTTATATTTATTTATATTTATTTATATTTATTTTATATTTATTTATATTTATTTATATTTATTTATATTTATTTATATTTATTTATATTTATTTATATTTATTTATATTTATTTATATTTATTTATATTTATTTATATTTATTTATATTTATTTATATTTATTTATATTTATTTATATTTATTTATATTTATTTATATTTATTTATATTTATTTATATTTATTTATATTTATTTATATTTATTTATATTTATTTATATTTATTTATATTTATTTATATTTATTTATATTTATTTATATTTATTTATATTTATTTATATTTATTTATATTTATTTATATTTATTTATATTTATTTATATTTATTTATATTTATTTATATTTATTTATTATTTATATTTATTATTTATTTATATTTATTTATATTTATTTATATTTATTTATATTTATTTATATTTATTTATATTTATTTATATTTATTTATATTATTTATATTTATTTATATTTATTTATATTTATTTATATTTATTTATATTTATTTATATTTATTTATATTTATTTATATTTATTTATATTTATTTATATTTATTTATATTTATTTATATTTATTTATATTTATTTATATTTATTTATATTTATTTATATTTATTTATATTTATTATATTTATTTTATATTTATTTATATTTATTTATATTTATTTATATTTATTTATATTTATTTATATTTATTTATATTTTATTTTATATTTATTATTTATTTATATTTATTTATATTTATTTATATTTATTTATATTTATTTATATTTATTTATATTTATTTATATTTATTTATATTTATTTATATTTATTATATTTATTTATATTTATTTATATTTATTTTATATTTATTTATATTTATTTATATTTATTTATATTTATTTATATTTATTTATATTTATTTATATTTATTTATATTTATTTATATTTATTTATATTTATTTATATTATTATTTATATTTATATTTATTTATATTTATTTATATTATTTATATTTATTTATATTTATTTATATTTATATTTATTTATTTATTTATATTTATTTATATTTATTTATATTTATTTATATTTATTTATATTTATTTATATTTATTTATATTTATTTATATTTATTTATATTTATTTATATTTATTTATATTTATTTATATTTATTTATATTTATTTATATTTATTTATATTTATTTATATTTATTTATATTTATTTATATTTATTTATATTTATTTATATTTATTTATATTTATTTATATTTATTTATATTTATTTATATTTATTTATATTTATTTATATTTATTTATATTTATTTATATTTATTTATATTTATTTATATTTATTTATATTTATTTATATTTATTTATATTTATTTATATTTATTTATATTTATTTATATTTATTTATATTTATTTATATTTATTTATATTTATTTATATTTATTTATATTTATTTATATTTATTTATATTTATTTATATTTATTTATATTTATTTATATTTATTTATATTTATTTATATTTATTTATATTTATTTATATTTATTTATATTTATTTATATTTATTTATATTTATTTATATTTATTTATATTTATTTATATTTATTATATTTATTTATATTTATTTATATTTATTTATATTTATTTATATTTATTTATATTTATTTATATTTTATTTATATTTATTTATATTTATTTATATTTATTATATTTATTTATATTTATTTTATTTTATTTATATTTATTCATATTTATTATATTTATTTATTTATTAGATTTATTTATATTTATTAGATTTATTTATATTTATTTATATTTATTTATATTATTTATATTTATTTATATTTATTTATATTATTTATATTTATTTATATTTATTTATATTTATTTATATTTATTTATATTTATTTATGTTTATTTATATTTATTTATATTTATTTATATTTATTTATATTTATTTATATTTATTTATATTTATTATATTTATTTATATTTATTTATATTTATTTATATTTATTTATATTTATTTATATTTATTTATATTTATTTATATTTATTTATATTTATTTATATTTATTTATATTTATTTATATTTATTTATATTTATTTATATTTATTTATATTTATTTATATTTATTTATATTTATTTATATTTATTTATATTTATTTATATTTATTTATATTTATTTATATTTATTTATATTTATTTATATTTATTTATATTTATTTATATTTATTTATATTTATTTATATTTATTTATATTTATTTATATTTATTTATATTTATTTTATATTTATTTATATTTATTTATATTTATTTATATTTATTTATATTTATTTATATTTATTTATATTTATTTATATTTATTTATATTTATTTATATTTATTTATATTTATTTATATTTATTTATATTTATTTATATTTATTTATATTTATTTATATTTATTTATTTATATTTGTTCCAACATTACTCAAGAAGGGAATATATTTCTATGAAAATCACATTTTTGGTAAAGTTATTTTGGGACCCAGGCAAAAGTGTATGTTTCTGAGATCCATCGATTATGATGACATTATCATCCTGTGTGCTTGGGCTAAACCTGTTCTTGATTGATTACTGGTTGGGGAAGGTTTTATACCAATACATTTCATTGTTTTCCTATGGGATTTATTTATTGCCTTCGGAAACGCTTATTACACAGTAAAAATGTCTTTGTACAGCTCTGAAAAGGGAGATGTATAATTTTGTGATGAATATTATTTTGGGCAATTTGACAATTTTCTAGGTCAGTTTATTGACCTAGGTAAAAACTTCTGCGATAAACACATTGGTCAAAACGTTTGTTGAGAATTAGTCTTGGTTGATTAGACAGACCATGTATCATTTTATTAGCAATTTGATAAGAGCTATTACTTTCTAATAAAGCAAAATACTAAAGAACTTTGCCTATGCAGGAGCTTTCAATATTACCAATACTTAGATAGGACATTCTAATAACTCATCACTTTATGATGAAAGTCCCAAACATCCAAATTTAGTGCTGCTAAGGTTGCTTTATTGGCAAATTAGGGCAAATTGACACTGTGGTGTGAATTTGTCCCCAAAAACTTCTTTGATTGCTAGTTAGCATGGGATCAGTTGTTTCAGTAAGCTGTTGTATTTGTAAGTTTCCCGTAACCAAGATCAAGTAATTAGTTACTAAATTTGGGGGTAAAGGAACGGACATTGTTGCCAATTTAATTTTTTACAATGTTTATGGAATTTTGTATTTTATTGACGCTTGTCCACAAAAACCGTCTAAGCATGTGGTAGCAAAGAAAGTGTTTTTTAAATCTTTTCGAGGAGTTTTGACCATTCTTTCAAATGTTGCTCTATTCTTTTCGGTATCGGTAAAGTCTATCATTAATCCAGTAATATAACATTTCTGGGCTTGATGCCTTATTGGTTTTATGCAAAACAAATAGTTTTGCAGGTGCAAGAGCTCAACTTGGTTTTAAAGCAGTAATTATACAATAATGGTTTGTTTTTCTACCTTTTTACAGGTTATCAATTAGACCTGTTGATACAGAAAGAAAAGCAAAGTATTATCCATCATATTCACATGAAACGCCAATGACTTTATATCTTGTGTATTTCTTATATAGGCGTCCAAGAGCCCTGTTCAAAACCAAAGTTTACTTCAGGTTAAGTAATCAGTATTGTTTAGTGCACGTTTTATTCCATCAAGGTGGAGGCAAACAATTACATAGTTCTTTAAATGTACATCAAGTTTGCATATACTGTGGCCTTGATAAAGCATATTAAATCCAGCTAAGCACCATGTCAATTTAATTACTTGAATTGAAACAAAATGTATTTCATTGTGCTTCCTTGTATTTATTTTCTGAATGTCAATAACGGCCAATCACGGTCTTTGAACACATATTTAATTAAATACTTGACAATTTTATAAAAACGCAAACTTTAACATTATTTTGACAATAAAAGTTTAGTAAGAGAGAAGAATTGTAAAAAACGACCCATCATTCGTCAGTTTGTTATTATTATAATGACAACTTTATCCCTGGATCGTTTGTAAACTGGATAGCCATTTTTGTTTCCATTTATTATTTCCACTTGGTTTTTTGGAAAACTTTTATTATGTTATTCATATACTAGATATCGCAAAACATACTGGATTAATCGTAGGCCCCAATAACCATATGCTTGGTTACCAACGCATAAAGTCGGGGTTAAATATTAAACAATTTTACTTCACTAAATTTCTTTATTTTAAAGCGTTATTCTTTAATTTAAAGCGTATCGAATTGATATCATGACACTATATACATAACCTTATTTAATTGGCACAAATTCCCTGTTGGGCTCCTACTGTTATAAACTTTATATAGCTGGATGGCTGGTTTGATCGTACAAAACCATTACTAACGAAAAATATACTAATTATAAAGAGTATTACAAATATTCATAAGTTGAAAGCTCATAAATTAAAATTTTAATTATGACAAAACAATTACACGCCGGAGAATGTTTCTAGTTTAATTCTTAACAACGGCGTACTCTTCTTTATTTTTATTGTTTTATTTCAAATATTTTTTTTGTTTCAGTGCCTACTTGATCGAAAAAAATAAAATATTTTATGTATATTGTATGGAAACAAAATTTACGCAAAAGTGTTTCTATATAAAGAATTGTGTGATACCAACTCTTTTCAATTATATTAAAGAAAATCCTGCTCCTAGATTTGCTGGTCTTGATATCCCTTTTCATTTGTTTAATATGGCTTCACTCATTAAATCCTTATACTGAAATCTTTATTGTAAAATTAGTTTGTTTTAAAACACATTTATATTTCAAAGAACCCCTAATTAGCATTTAACCATGTCTATTTTAGCGACTGTCAATAATGTTTTGTTTTATTCAGAACAGTCTATTATTCTTTTGTGGGTCGATATAATAAAGGAACTAGCTGATTGAAATTATGTATGTTAAAATAAAGTTGTTCACTCTGCACGTAGATAATGAAAAGTTACTTAGAACAAGTAGAACAAGTGCTTCACATGGTGGATTAATCATTTACTATTCAAAATTATCTTGAAATACATTCTCTTTATACAGTCAAATTTATTTCTATACTACGGTACCTAAATAATTTAATTATAACTAAATATAAAAAATTACTCACATTAAACAACTTTAACATTTAATTAAATTTAAATTTATTTTTAATGCTACGTAAATGATATACAAATACTTCAATTATACAATTTGAATGTTTTATAGAATCCCACGTAAACACATAAGCCCTCCCAGTTACAAACGCTGTATATATATATATATATATATATATATATATATATATATATATATATATATATATATATATATATATATAAATATACATATATAAATATATATATTATATACAAATAATCATAAAAGTTTCAATCCCAATTATATCTTTGATTATCACCACGAACCGAAATCCAACAACAGCAAACATGATGAACAGCAAGGATGATGAACCAAAAACATTTTTTTTTGTAAATATATTCGATTTAAATCCTTAAAAATACATAAAAAACCATTAAAAATTGTGTTTCATAAAAATACTATGTATATATCCCAATCTATGTATATTGGATACAAAAATTGAAAAAAAAAATTTTCAATTATTCCCTATATCGATAATACCACTTAATCTCAATTAAATGATAAATCTCACGATATCTGCAAAAAAAAAATTTGTTTATTCTTAAAAACGAACAAAATAAAATAAATTGAATAACAATTTGGCATGAAGTACTTTTTTCCAAGAATTTTTCAATATTTTCTACGAGTTGTTCACACATTTTTTTTATGTCACTCTGTGTACATGTGTTTATGCTTCGAGAGGCAGGAATACGAAAAATAGAGACAAAAAGCAAAAAAACAAAAATGTTAAATGAAAATTTCAAATTGATTACCATGGATTAAGCGGTTTTATCGTCGTTTTGATGATTTTTCCGGTGAAATTTAAAATTAATTTTTGGTTTGAGCTTTTAAAAGCTTTTCCTCAATTGTCATAAGCGTATACTGAGAATTATTTTGTTATACTTTTTTACATTATTGCTATAAATATACTTTTTGTTACAAATTTATAACAATGATTTATATAAATAATTAAGCGAAATGTTGGTATTAAATTTTATATAAAATATAATAAGGCTATTACATTGGTAAGTCCTGTTGTGTTTTCGACAAATAAAATCATATATTGAATATCTACTATAAACCTACATATTATTTATTATACCACTAGGAAACATCCAAAATCGAAAAAAAATCATTCCCACGCCACAAAAAAGAATTTTTTTCTATTGATGTTTGCGAGCTTTTATAATGTATAAAAAGAGTGAAAAACAAGTAACGGGATGGTGGTATATTCAAAGAGCACTTCTAGAACCCAATCCATTAGTCCCAATTTTAATTTTACCTTTCTAAATATACAGAATTTATATACTGAAACGTTTCAAGTTGTTAATAAAGAATTTTTTTTAACAAAAATAAATTTGACAGTTTATAGCCTTTGGCAAAATATGTGTTTAAAGTTTCAATTTTAATTTAATTTCAGATGGCTTTTAATCCAGTAAGAGTAGGTTTAAGGTGAATTTTATGTTTTTATGAGACAGTTTTGATTTTTTTTATTAGCGTTCTCCATTAATGGATTGTTTAATGGTTTAAAAAAAATTTGGACAACTCTAAAGGGTTAAATTCACACAAAACCAATTCGTGATTCACCTAAAATAAAGTCCAATTTAAAATTTGTGTTACAAATTTCCATTTTTATCTTATTAGATGAATCTGGCTGTAAATTCGTTTATAATGGATTGTGCGTGAATTTATGGTTTACAGGATGGTATGATAGACGAATTTTCATTGCACATTATTTAAACAATATTTTTTTTTATTATTTAAATCTCTACTGTTTATAACGGAACACTATCATTAACTGAATAATTATTATCGCGTCACATATTGCTCGTTTTTTGTCACCATCATCGACGTATGCTGAAATTTCGTATCATTTGTGGTGGTAGACATGGAAAAGGTGGATTCTCATACCACATATATTACCCTGTCTGGTTTAGGTTTGAATGTATGGGTAAATATGTGATAGATTTTTTAATTTTCTTCTAATTTTAAGTGGCTGTAACTACGTTAATAATGAGCTATGACGATTCATACAAAAGCAAATTCGTGGAAAAAGGCAAATTAGACAGTATGTAGCCTTAAATGTTTGGATAAATATGAGTTACAATCTCAAGCTTTCAGTTTATTTGAAATGCCAGTAAATCCCGTTAATAATTGGTTTAGAGTGAATTTCATTTTAATAGGATATCTAAACGATTCTAGAAAGCAGAACTACCATACAAATCAAAAACTAAAATAATCTCAAAATGTTCAAATTTGATCCACAATTCCATTTGAAAATTTTATTCACTACTTAAGGCACAATTTTGGTTGCATGGTTAGGTCAATAAAGAAAATTGCCGCATTATGAGCGATGACAATCCACAACCCATTGTCAAAGCACCACTACATTCAGCAAAAGTCACTTTTTGGTTCGCTTACTTTTCTTGCCACAATTGGAAGGCAATAATGTTGCAGGCATGTGGCTCGGGAAGGACCTTTATGGGTTTTATCAGTGCCATATGCCAAATAGCGAACGATGCAATTAGTTTATTGAAAAAAATATTTGACGTTCGATTAATTTCACAAAATGGGGCTGGTAACAATAATAATGTTAATAGTGTATAAATTATTTATTATTATTGCCACTTATGGTTCGTGCGATTTAACGTGTTTAGATTATATGCTCTATAAGGGAATATGTCAAATTGCATGTCCACGCCGATGAACTAAAAATAGTTGCGCACTTGAATGTCCACATTCGACTTAATATGACCGAAGTACAGCTTAATTAATTTACTGTGATATTAATTATTATTAACTCTGATGTCATATAAAATCATCTGTCTAATGAAACCAATTTCATGGATATTGAAAATATGTATTTGTTTTTGTTTTTTTTTTTCAATTTAAAGTTCTCCACCTCTAAAAAATACCTTTCATCGTCCTTAATTTCGATTTTAATAATTTGATAAATAAAAACCAACTATAGATGGTCTTTAGTCTTATATATCTAATTGTACATCTTTTAAATACTTGCTAAAATTTGAATGTCTTTAAATATATTAATAGTGGCCATTCCTACGAATTTGGTACCTGGCAGATGTTAATTTAAATTTTGGATGACACGAGACCGTACTGTATACATGGGTGTCTTCATGTTTTAAAGTAGATCGCTAAACACATAAAGATTTATCCAGAAACAAGCAAAAATGCAGGTTCATTTAGTTACGATTTCTCATCATTTATTCGAGATAACAGCAGTTAAGTACTTAAGTAATCAACAGCTTTACAATCCAAAGTTGAAACAATTTATCACATCGTTGTGGTCAGCAAAGGAAAGCAACCTCACGACCACTGTGTATTTAAGCCAACACCTTATCCACCATTATACGATCGGTGGCCGATTAAGTAGAAAAATTCTGTAAAAATCTACTCCCAATGTAATTTTATTCCGTGGCAGAACTTTTTGTTCACTCTTTATACTCCTGTTTATAAACCAAAAATACCAACAAAAAAAACTCGAAAACCAATTTCCATTTTGACACATAAATATTTGATCTCATGTTGACCTAATTTTCAAAATAGATTAAATGAAAATTCATCATATGACATTTTGTGTTTTAGTTTTGTTTTTTTTCTCGACATACAGTGTATTTTCGACATATTATATACTATACCTTTTTTCTAAGCAGCAGCAGAGCATTATTTCCATTACCATTATCACCACTCACTGGGTATAAGTATATGTGAGTGTTGGTATGGCTTTGTGAATATAGAAACAACAATAACGACATTTGAGCAACACAAAAAAAAACTCATACAAAGCATTAAAACGATGAAATATTTCACGTAGACACTTTTATTAAAAACAGAAATATATTTTTTGCTTTGTATTACAAGTTTTCCCTATTTCAGGAAGTTTTTCCTTATTTTTTGTTCGATTTCCATCATCATACCAATAGTAAAAAATAAATTTTTGTTCGATAGGACACCGAAAAAAAATCATTAACTTTGAAATGTCAAAATACTTTATATATAACAACAATCGCTATAGTACAGTTGAATTGGAAATATATTATGTCGGATTGTTGTATGGCTGTGCCAGTAACAAAATATAAGATGATTTCTTGCTGTATTTAGGGAGAAGGAGATAGAGTATCATAAATAAAAGATTTTATTGATATTGTGGAAATGTATACTTGACACCTATATAATTATATGTTGGATGAATAAGGTAAAGATCGACATAATAGAAGACTTAAATTGCTTAAGATTTACCAAATATAGTAAAGTTCCTAAATACAATATCCCAGTTGGTTATTGAAAAATATGGAAGGACACTTTATAACCACAATAGTTTTCTAATATATATTCATCATGTCCAAAACACAAAAAAATAACAATAGGTTTTTCATGTCATTGCTGGCTTGTTCCGTATCAGCAATTGGTCTTCATCAGTTTTAATTTGCAACTTGCTCTTCGCATTGTTGTATTCAGCCAGAAGAACCTAAGTCGTTCTTAATTCCGATAAGCCATTCTTGCCGAACACTAACTTAATGGTGACTCTCATCTCAGAGATTGTTGCACCATTCGTTTAGGATTGACTTTTAGAACATGGTCAAGCCAGCAAGTATTTGTCTATCTACTTCATAAACGTCATTAAGTATAATTTTATATAAAATTTCTGATTTCGTGGTTGATGAGGAATTAGTAATTGTTGCCAAAGTTGCGTTTAAGACCATCGCTACACACACAATTAAATTTTTTTCAGATATTTCGTACAAATCCATATAATTCGCTAACGCTACATGTACACTGTACATACATATATATAGAGCGTAAAGTAGCTATTACACATAGCACTAGGTCGCCATGGCCTGATGAGATGACAAATAATTTTTAACAAAATTATAACAACATCTCATCAGATCGAAACTGAGCTTTGCTTTGCACAACATCCAATTCTGAAAAATTAACATAACAATACGTCAACCGCCTCCGTTATAACCATTTTTCATGCGCATGATGCTTACCACGAATTTCAACACAAGGTTCAACTCTGACACATATAACAACCGGTCTGATTAACATTTTGTACAACCTCAGCTTGTCGATATTTGCAATTTATTCGAGAATTTGTATTTGTTCTTTACATTTGCAAAGCGTTGTGTCTACATTTTTGTCATTTTACATATATAAACTTATTTTTCAAATGACAGACATCCTAAAGCAAACCATAAAAAGTCTTCCTATAAATTTATAAATTTATGAATTTATGCCATTACATTTTGGTCTCATCTGTAATGATCACTCCCTTCTATGTAAACGTATAGTTTTTGAATTTCCATTTTGGATATTCTCCGTATCTGATGCAAATAAGTATTAGTCTATAATATCTCTGGGTAAGGTTAAAGTATTGGCCTTTTTCATAGTGATTTAGTTTTGGTCATCGCATATTTTGAATCTATGAATGTCAAAATGGCAGTGACAAAATTATCTAAAACGGATGTTCAACATGAAAAATCGACAGAATAATGAAAATTTTATAAAAAAAAATTCAATAATCTATATTATCTAATCTAATTTATTTGCATAGACATTCATATTATATATACGAGTATATATTGTAAATAATAAAATAAAAAATAATATCCATTATTGTTTTAGGTCATGTTAATAAATTTTTATTAAATTTTTTTAATTTTTGAATTTATGATTAAGCACACAACTAAAATGTATATAAATTAAAAACCAAATAACATATACGAGGATATTAAAATTAAAAATATATATAATAATTAAATTAATTAAATATTCAAAATTATTATGTTGTTTTTGTATATTTATAGTGAGTGTATTGTATGTGTGTGTGTGCTTATGAACAAGGTGGAGACGAGGATTCCTATTGGCTGGCCAGGATAAAGCATTAATTAGGAAAGGCTCAAATATACAAATGTATATATATATATATATATATATATATATATATATATATATATATATATATATATATATATATATATATATAACATATATAACATATATAATTATGTATATGAACTACTCGTTTATCAAAATAAATATTGTGGGTGGTTATGTTATAGTGTCAACCGCATACAAAGCTCCCATGGGATAGAATGATGAATGTTATTCGATTAAATTAATTTTTGTTTTAAAGTTTCATATTTACAAAATTTTTCAAATTAAATTTGATTACTCATCTGTTTCCATAAATCGTTTATTTGTCCTAAAAATGTAATTATTTATTTTATTCCCATATAGATAAAATGGCTGCTACGTATGCAAATGATGGTATATTACGAATACGAAACAATATTTAATGTTGATCAAGGAATATAGTAAAATAGAATTTCATCAACCGCACTACAGTAAACCGTTCAATAGGAAGTTATGCATTACACGATGATTTAACCTGCCAATTAGGTGAACTGCAAAAACTAACATTCAGCAAACTTTACAGCCCGTAATATAGGTAGGTCAGAAATTTATATAAAATAGTTATCCTTTTTATGCACGTAATTTATAGTTACAATTGATCATGTAACTCAAATTCAAGATGTTTTTCATGTAAACAATGGTAAGTGGAAAAAGCTTGTAGATAACAGCAGTTTGATTAGACTAATTGCTAATTAGAATATAAAGTTAGATTTTGTAGAGAATAACTGTTCCATATGCCAAGTTTCCTTGAAAAAAAAATCATGCTGATTTGGTAAAATATACTTCTTTCTTTGTGAAAGAAATAAAATCTATGAACCAATGATTCAAAGCATCGCAGAAAGTACAGCAATTCCGATTATATATCAATTTTTAATATCTTCACGCCACTTCTTAAGGCACATCAAATATCATTATTAAACCATGTTTCACAAAATTATCGTTTATTGACTTTAGACGGAACATGTTTTAGAACACCATTCTAGAGACACTCGTTGAACAGTGATACAGTGGCATTTAAATCCCCGCCAGCTTTAAGCAAATTCTAATCTAAATTTTCCTCATTTTTCATGAAACATTTTTATCGTATAATTGGAGTATATGGTGGACTCTCGTACAGCCGGTAAAAATTTTACATGCGTACTCTTATGATAACGTGTTGTCACTTGAGCATAACATTTCCTGAAATTTCCTAAAGCCTATACTAGGCTGGGGTAGCTTTGTATATGAAAATTAACATTTAAATCGCTCCAACATTTTCATCATTATATGATAGTCATGATATATTACGTTTCGAGAAGTTTTACATCACTGATCAGTATCACGTTCTTCACTTTTTTTTATAGTACATGTGTGTTTTCTTTGTATCAAGTGGCTAATTGTTGTTAACGGTTTTTTTTATTGAAAATGCAGTGTTCAAGGACTATTTGCAGTTAAAAAAATTATAATTAAAATAAATTGGGAAATTAATGATTTTTTGTTTTTTTCCGTTCGAAACAAATTTTCTTTCCGTTCATGTATATTACGATGAAAATGCGGTAAAATTATGTTGCATATAAATTTTTTAAAAACGACCTATTCCATAACCATTTATGTCGACAGCATAATGCAACCACAAAATTACCACCTAGATACGAACGGTATAGGGTAAAACACAAATAATTTATTGAATTTTAATAGCCTATTTCGTGAGTTTTTCTTTACACCTTATTGTAAGCGATGGAAAATTGAAAATATGGTTGTTTCTCTAAATAGAAGAATATAAAAAAGTCTTTACTTTTTCGTTTTTTTTCATTTTGCGTAATTGTTGAAAATTGGTAAAACTCTAAACGAAAATGTATAAGGGTTATCAGTATGTATATTAATATATATTCCAATAATTGAATTTTATAATCCGCTTAAGTGATACGAAAATTATTTAGAATTTATTATATATATATATATATATATATATATATATATATATATATATATATATATATATATATATATATATATATATATATATATCCATATTCATATTTAGCTTAGATTCTTATAAATGAATAAATCATTAGACAAAATATATTTATTATGTATGTACATATATATATTTGTATATAAGAATATTATAACAATAACAACTTGATTTTTATATGTATAGAAACATTTTCATTATTTATTGGTATTTTGTGGTACATTATACATAAATATGAAGAGAATGAGATTGTCATGATAATTAGAAAGATTTATGGTTACATTTCTGTCGAAAATGCAAAATAATTTTTTAAATTATGCTTACGGCATATTACGATATCAGTATAATATTAGTATATACGCATTGATTCGGTGCTTATAACAGGCAACGTGAAAATATAATAGGTAATCGATTACATTAAGTAAATGTTAATATGCGTTCAAGTACTCCCGAGATTTACGACTTACTTTAATTAGATTACTAAAACTCCTTTGAAATAACAATACAATTTTAGGTATAACTGTTAAAAACGGCATCAAATATATTATTGAACGAGTTGAAATATTTTTCATAGTATAAATTGTTGTCAATTTTGACAACAACTATTTAGCAATAATATATTCATCAACATTTAGGGGTATGTATTCATATAATTATTATAAATTAGTTTCCAATTGGTGACAATAATGGGAAAATTTAATGACTGTTTTACGCAATATTACAGTCACTAAATTGTATAGTGATGGTTAAAGTGTTGGCGTACATACACCGCGGTCGTGAGTTTAATCCCCGCCGCTGACCTTAACGCCGTGATTAATTGTGTCTAAAATCGTTCTTTGGGCTGACCAACTACAACAATCACCAATTGTAAAAATAAGATCTTGATAAATTTGGTGAAAGATCTCCGTAAGGGTTGTTTTTTTTTAAGCATTATACTATATTGACTGTGCTTTAATATTATGTTAATTGGTATAATATACAACTTCTTACTGTTTCAAATATTGTGAAGTTTGAGGTCTTGTATTTCTGTTTCAAAGTTAGTGCATCTCATCATTTTGACATAAATAACAAATTTATAAAATTTATATCACACTTATTAATTAGATCGCAAATTTTTTGACTCTCTCGTCAAATTGTTTGATCTTTTAAGTTGAGGGGCTGGTAAATTGATTTGTCTTGTTAAAATGCTAGCATTAATATCAATGGCAGTGGCATCTGCATTCGCTGCAGCCACTGCGGCGTTGATATTTGATAATTGTTCATAGACTTAGCTTATTGTAATTTGATTGAGTCCTAAAAGCCTTTTGTACCAACATTGTTAGTTTTTAGTTCATAATATTATACAGTTTCACCACGCGTTCAATTATCTTTGCCTTCAATTAAATTCTTTTATAACCATTTATGCTGTTTCCATCAAACACAAAAGACAGAAAAATATAACAGAAATATTCTCATGTATTCCTCCACTCTGAGAATCTGGAAAAATCCAAAACAAATCCAATCTATTACGTTTTACTATATCGAGTTGTTGTTGTCAATTTTGACAACAACAACTATTTGATGAAAATATTATATTTATTTTCAGTCAACATTTAGGGTATTGAATTTATATTCAAAATTGATACAATTTAATTCAATTCACTTATTAGTTTGAAACCGGTGACCGATCTACTACAGTTAGATACAAACTAATCCCACCATTTCAATTTGTGTAAATACCAGTTAAATATAAATATGATGTTTTCAAGCAATTGTTGCAGTTTATTTTGCTTAATAGTTTAAGTTTCTATCACAAAATCAAAATTTATTTGATTGTGTTATAGTTTGTCAGATTTTATTGTAATATTCGTTTAAGCGATAAGCAGATTTCTGATTACTTGCTTCTCAATACCATTACACTTTATTAAAAGAAGTAGTGGCTTATGTTTATTGTTAGCTTTTAGCTTAAAATTTTTAGAAAAGAGTAGCAGAAATTTTCCATCATCTAGGCCAGTAAATGGAAATTTAAAACTAACCTTTAATCAGGCTGATAATAGCGTAAAGCAGGACATGACATTGAAAATTAAATGCGAAAGAGTTGGATGAGCTTCGGCTCCAGAAAAAATAGCATTTACTAAACACAACATTTTAAATAAGTTATATACTAGTTTGTTATTCATAAAACATTCACTGGTACCAGCGTGAGAGTGTAGTTTTCCTTTTTTGTAAAAATATTTTGTAATCCGATTATAATTATCATTATTTTTTTTTCATTTACTAAAAATATACAAACAATTTTCTATATTAAATCCCAATTAATTAATTTTATTTTAACGTTTCCAAAATTACCCGTGATAGAAATGATTAAAATGAAAACCTTTCAGTTCATCATTTTATTGATTTTTTATTAAAATTAATTTTGTGAGTTTTCTTAGTATAAAAGCTTTTGATGTTATATGTATAGGAATATTTTATTGCAATTATCTTTAAATATCTGTATATGAAAAGGTTTCAATATATGCAATCATTGATGCAAACAAAGTTGATTTTTGATCATTATTGAATGATGGAACAAGAGCGTGGTGTAATTTTTATATATTACTCCGTCTGTAAAAGATAATGATCAATTTTTACAAACCATACTGCTGGTTTACCTGGGGTCTCGTCTTTAATATCTTTATTGGAAAAAATAAAATTTTCCATTCGCGAACAGGTACGTTTTACGAGAATGTTTTTGATCGTATCTTACGGTATTATTCAAATTAGTTTAATTGACTCCCTTAATAGCGTTGATCTCTCAATTTTGTACAAAATGGTTGGATCGATTTGGATATGATCCAACAACGGCGTGGTTCTCGAAACATGATTTTCTTATTCATGTACAATATGGATGGTCTGTTGTTAATTGGGATTTGTTTAAATCCGGCTCGAAGGACCAATAAAGAACCAAAAATTCTCTATTAAAATTAGATCACTGGTATGTGTTTTATGGCACGATTAAAGTTTATTTATAGTTTTGTGGGAAACCAATTATAGCCATGTTGGAAACAGTTTTGTGATCTCTATCCTCAAGATTTATGCATTTAGTATTATCAAGCTTGTTCCAATTACTGTTTGTTAATTAAATCTATACATCATTCGGCCAGGTTTGATTAAGTTTAACCATTAGGTCTATATTTTTAGCATGATATATTTGAGAACCATTTTGTCATATGTCCAAAATGTTGATTGGTTGGTACTTACACAAATACTCCACACAAAGTTATGTTCCATTAATTTTGAAAAAATCAATTTTTTTTTCAAGGCATTGGTATTTTTTTTTTTTTTTGTTTCAGTTCTATTCTCTTCTTTACCATTATTATTTTAATCAATAATTGTAAAAATACCTCGTTCATTTTTTGGCCATGTATTACAACCCACCACACTGTTGTTGATTAAAAAAGTAATAAAATATATTCTTATGATATTGCTTCATTAGAACGAGTTGTTGTTGTCGTCAATATTGACAACAACAAGTAATATTTTTTTTACTGTCAACATTTAGGGGTATCATATTTAATTCAAAATTGGTGGAATTTATGACTGGACGTTTTAAACAAGTTGCGCCATTTAATTCATTTATATTATAATGAGTATTCCTTTGTCATTAGCTCTCATTATTATATCGGTTTGGTTATTACTGGTAATTAATCATTGAAAGCCATATCATTGATATGCTGCATCGACTACAATGTATATCTTTGTCGATTTATCAGTTACACAAATGTTTTCCCTTCTGACTCTATTTATACACAGAATTTTAGTTTTAGATCTGAATATTTCTATTAATCAAATCCACGCGTGTAATTGAGAAATAAACATGAAATTAAAAATGTTGCGTAGATATAAAAGCTCATTGATTTAATGTTCAAAACATATGTTGAAATTGCTATGTACATATATGTATACCCGTTTTGCCCCGTCTGTGTTAATAAGCCGTTCAAACATTACTCGTACGTGTCTATATACAAAAGTAAAATAAAAACTTTTTTCGTTGTTGCTGTTTTGTGTATGAATCAATATAACATCTTATCAATAAATAAATCTTTATTTTCGTTTGATTTTTCCTAATCAATTCGTTTTAATTTTTCTTCATTTTTTTATGTACGTCATATATATATACATATATACATATGTGTAGTTGGTAGAAAATTGTTTGAACTGTATATAACAAGAGAAATCAAAATGTTCGTAAAATACAAAAAAATATTATTTTGAAAATTCAAACAATGACTGAGTCGGAAAAATGAGAAAATCGGGGAAATATATTTCGTTCTAAATCTTTTTGTTATATTTTCTTCCGACTTTTTGTATTATTACAATTGTGTGTTGTGAATATTGATCGGTTTTTGTTTGTACTGACATATGGTGAAATATATGGATGATGGCATGGCGTTAAGAGATTTATAGAAATTAATATACTTACGATATTTTGTTTAGGGATGTGAATATCTTTTAAAGCACATGCTTTTAAAGTAGATGCCGATAATGCAAACTTAAGTCGTATTTAAAAGCAAAGTAGTAAATTATAGTGGTAACCATTTAATCAATTTATATGAACTGCCCTAACTATTTTTACATGGCCATTAATCACTGTTGTAGTGAATTTTCATTAACATTTTATCCACACACCGGTTTTTTATACCACACACTCATTC
The DNA here is from genome assembly GCA_963556175.1 of Tipula confusa. Taxonomy (NCBI): domain Eukaryota; kingdom Metazoa; phylum Arthropoda; class Insecta; order Diptera; family Tipulidae; genus Tipula; species Tipula confusa. The sequence goes on along the minus strand of CAUVYK010000374.1, from coordinate 7,488 downwards.
ACAGACACTCATATATTTATCGAAAGGCCATAGTACAGAAAAATAAGAACAAATTTCACAATCGAATTGATTTATCTTTCTCGCTTATATAATGTAATTAAATTAAGTAACTGATTGATATTAGTTTTATCCCACAAATAAAATGAAATTAAAATTTATTCATGCTTTTCTCATTCGTATAATTGTGTGTGTGTGTGTAAAGCAGATTTCATTGCCTTTGTTCTCTTTATGTATAAAAAGCATAGCATATACATAAAAGCAAGTGATATGTGAATTAATGGGAAAAGTTTAACAGTCAAGATAAAAAAATTCAAGAAACAAACCAACAAAATAGAAAAAAAATTTTCATTCGTTTCAAATCATCATGTAGCTCGGTTGGTAAGGATTCTATATGTGTAGTTGCCTTCACTTTAGAATAAAATTCAATAAAATTAGAAATTATAATTTTCTATTCTTGATATTTAGAGAGACTTTGATATTGTTAATACTATACCAGAAAGATAGTAAAGAAAAAGATTTTTTAATGTAATGATTGAAATTTACCATAAATGAAAGTATAACAAATGCGGTGCAATATTGGAGTGACCGTAAACGAACTTCGATGCTACAATTAGGCAAATCAATGATATTTTTAACTTTAAGTGCATTTGAAGTTAAATAGAATGATTTAATATTGTTATTGTATCAATTGAAGTATATAATAAAAATCAGAAAGTCGTTTGGATGATAATTATGTCATAGGCTATTTAAAAAAAAAATAAAGCTACAACGCTCCAGATACAATTGTTGGCTTTTAATAGTGGTCCGTTTGAGCTCAACGATAACTCTAAGAATAGGTTTTGCGAGTACATTAACAGTGCCAAAATTCATTAAATTTGTCCAGTTCTTACTTAGTTGCTGGGACCGAATTTTTAACCTCGTAGTAGCGCTGCCAATTTCTTGAAAGAATCCTTAAGTAAAATTCAAAAATTAAGCTTTGCACTTGACAAGAATCTCTTATTGTTGAGTCGATTGTAATTTTAATTTATTTACCCATTATTGAAAGCCTGATTTTGAAATAGTAAAGCGCAACGGACCAGCAATAGCCTTTAACAAATAAATATTTTTTATATTAACAACACTACCATAAAACCAATTCTGCACCCAGTTTTTATGTGAGTACTTTAACAACAAAATTGTAATTTTACAATAAAATCGTAATAATAATAAAAACAACATATGGCCCATTACTATATTGACTTAAATCACTCTTTAAGTACCACGATTAAAAAAAATTGTAATTAAAAGCATTTCTGTATGACAATAGTTTCGGCCCACATCTGTCACATAACTGCCGACTAGTATATATACATATAAAATCGTACGTTTAACGAAAATTCAAAATAAAAAGTTTCATAAAACTTAATTTTAATTGGAATCCATGGCATAATCGTAAAACGTCTCAAGTACTTAATTTTTTTCTTCTTATTTTTAAGATTTTTATATTTTATTCGACTTGTTGATTTATAAATAAAAGTTTGATTGTTAATGGTACCAAAAAACTTCGTTTATTTTTTTAACCAATTGCGGTTCCATATGTTTTGAAGGGTATCATGAAAAATTGCCTCGAGTGGTTTATAATTTGGAATATTAAAATAAAATATGAAATAAATTTCGAAATTTGAAGCAATATTTGAATTATGAGCCATTTATACTATACAGTGTTGCCAACGAAAAAGGTTTAATTTATTAAAATGTTCAGCGATAATTCGAATGTTCTCTTGCCTTGGTTAATCGTCAAAATTGCCGCATTTGGATTAAAAAAAAAAATAAAAGCATGTGTTTTCTTAGTATAATTACTTATTGCGCACACTTTGGAACCCATTTCGGTTTTAATTTTGGTTTTGTGGTTTTTATATATATACATTTTTGCAGTATTTTTACAGATTTGAAAAACATTTGAAACAGTTATGGATCATGCAATTCGGGTTTGGAAGAGTCTATATAAAAATTTTATTGCTTTTTTTCGTTGCAGAACTTAAGGCGTAATTACTTCCAGTCATCACAAATTTGGCGGGAATCTTTTGATGTAAATATCCAAACAATCCAAAACTGGATTTACGTACATGTTTTTTTGGGTCAATTGCTTACACTAATAAATTGGAAATATATGCAGATTCTAATATTTTTCGATTAAAACATCAACCATTCATTTAGATTAAAGGAACGTATTAGCCAAATTTAAATTTGGTTTTGGCTTGTCTTATTCTAATACTAAACCAACAAAAAGCATACAAGGCAGAAAGAAGAGAGGTAATGTGAGGGAAGTTATGTGCGTCTATTAAATTCTAATACATAAATGATTAAAAATAAGTCAACATTTGCAATTTCGAAAACTGTCGAACAAACTAACGAACAAACTCACGAACTTAAAGCCTTACTTTATAGTCCCTTTGCTGTATTTTCATGGAGGAAAATACTTGGTGAAAATGTACGAACATTCTAAAACGATATCAATACCGATAATTTTTGTTCAATCTGAAAATATGCAAGTTGAAATTAGTTTTTAAAATAATGAAATTTGCTACGCTTCAACAGTATTTTTGAAGATACCGAGAGCTTTTTAAAAAGGTATCACTCATCAAAATAGGACCTCTTTGTCGAGGTTTATTGCACAAGTTATGAAAATTCATAATATTGTGGGCTAACCCCTTGCCTGTTTCCCATGCTCTAAAATTATTTTTGCAAATAGGCAGACATTTAATAATAGTTTTTGGCTGATACCAAGAAAATCGTTATAATACTTAAAACAATTTTAATTCCTTTTTTTTAAATTATTTAAAGTTTTTTTATTGACAAGACCTTATGAGAATAAATACCGCATTGCAGGAGAGGTTAGTATGGACACGTAAGTTTTTTAGTTTAAGATCTGATATATTACCAATGAAAAATTTATAAAACATCTTTTTAGTTTTCTAATTTTAATGAATCGCTGGTAAAACATGAAAAAGTTCAAATACTTTATTTGATAATTTAATCTCAATAATGATCTTGAAATTAATCAATACTGATTAGTTAGTTTACGTGATGATATATATTGCAAAATAAATTCCCTCTTAACAATTAATTAATATTATGTTGCTTTACATCATAAAAAACTTTAAAAAAGTTAAAATTAAAAAGCACAAATTAAATTATAATTCATCATTGATAAATGAGCCAATGGCTGAGTGAATGTTCTGAGTTCGAATCGGACTTGTGTCATCATAATATTTTTTAATAATCATATTAAATATAGACCTCAGATAGATACGGTGCGCGGTTAATTTATTGAACTAGTTGAATTTAAATTCATTGTCAAATGTTGATTTTGACGTGTTCTTAAATTGAATTATTCGTGAATTTTTGACTACGTCACAAAAAACGTAACAGTATAATGTGGAAAAAAAGAATATTTTAGAATCAGATGGTTTGAGTCCCTGATCTAAATTACATGTCATTGCGGGGACTTTACACAAAAAAAAAATTTAAAAAATAACGAGAGATGGCAGCAATTTTTTATTTTTTTTTTATATAAGTTTATTTTAAGGCACTAGCTCCAAGTAAGGAGCCATCTGGCATGATTCATTAATTTAATTTGTTTTTTTTTTCGATAAATTACATTTAAAGTTTTACAATTCTTAATTTAATTTTTAATTATAATAATTATTGTTTTTTAATTTTATTTACATTCACCTATCTTTCATTCATGATCCAGATTCATACTGTTATATCATTGATTCTAATAAATTCATAAATATCCTTATATACACTATTACCCATTTGCAGTAACTCTATTAGAGATCTTCCATTCCTGAGTGTATCGAAATCTACTCTATTGTGCCTATATTCAGAGCATGTTAAGAGTAGATGTTCGATGTCCTCTACAACCATACAAAATTCACACTGATTCGTTTTACTTAAATGACGTTTATAAAAACATTCCTTCCAAAACAACTTATTGTAAATATAATATTAAAAAATTAAAAAATTGTTAATACAAATAGTAAAACAGTCGAGTAAAATGTATATGGTTCGTGGCTAAGTGGTAGAAATGGTGGAAATATCATCCATAAGTTCTTTGGTTCAAGTCCGGACCGAGTACATTTTAAAATATCAAAATAATCCGGAAAATCGTATTTTTTTTAAGATCCAGTTAAAATGACGTAATCGCAATTACAAATCCACCAAAAAAAAACATTACCCACGCCAAGCGTCGAACCACTGAACTTACGAAAAAATTGTATTTCAAAAAAATATCACATGATGGCAGCATCCGAACTTTATCTTCAAATGTATTGCAAAAATGGCAGCATAAATATAAAATTAGTTGTATGAATCGTATGACGTTTGTGGCTGAGTGGTTAAGTTGGTGTATAATATTTCACCAACCATAAGTTCTTTAGTTCAAATCCGAACCGGAGCACATTTTAAAATATCAAGATATTCCTGAAAATCAATTTTTTTTAAGATCCAGTTAAAATTACGTAATCGCAATTACAAATCCACCAAAAAAAAAACAATACCCACGCCAAGCGTCGAACCACTCAACTTACGACAAAATTGAATTACAAAAAAATGTCACACGATGGCAGCATCGAAACTTTATCTTCCAATATATTGCAAAAATGGCAGCATAAATATTAAATTAGTTGTTCGATTTCTATAACGTTGGTGGTCGAGTGGTAAAGTTGGTGTCTCGTCAGTTAAGTTCTTTGGTTCGAATTCGGACCAAGTACATTTTAAAATATAAAAATATCTCTGGAATTCCATTTTTTTAGGAACCTGTTAAAATGACGTAATCACCAATACATTCCCACCTTTAAAAAAAAAAAAACATGACCCATGGCCAGCATCGAACCAGTGTACATGTGGTCAAGTCGTATATATAAATTGTATAGTTGCATGGTTGTACCGAATTATATAAAATTATCAAAAAAATTTGTCTATGCTTCTGCCAATCTTGCTCGCCTGGTAAAATTTCCCAAAAAAAGTCGAAAATCGAAATTGATATTTGTTTGCATCTTACCATGTCATATGTCAACATATATGACATGGTAAGATGCAAAAAAATATCATTGCGCTATACAAGCAACTTTTTCGATTTTCAACTTTTTTTGTGAAATTTTACTAGGCAAGCAAGATTGACAGAAGCATAGACAAAAATTTTTTATAATTTTATATAATTCGGTATAACCATGCGACTATTCAATTTATATATACAATTTAACCATAATCTCATTGGTTCGATCCTATCCATGGGTCATGTTTTTTTTTTTTTTAAGGGTGATTTGTATTGGTGATTACGTCATTTTAACACGTTCCTAAAAAAAAATAGAATTCCAAAGATATTTATTATATTTTAAAATGTACTTGGTCCGGATTCGAACCAAAGAACTCACGCTTGATGTCTTATACACCAACTTTACCACACGACCACCAACGTTATACTAATCAAACAACTAATTTAATATTTATGCTGCCATTTTTGCAATATATTGGAAGATAAAGTTCGGATGCTGCCATCGTGTGATATTTTTTTGTAATACAAGTTTTTCGTAAGTTCAGTGGTTCAACGCTTGGCGTGGGCAATGTTTTTTTTGGTGGATTTGTAATTGCGATTACGTCATTTTAACTGGTTCTTAAAAAAAATTTAATTTTCAGGAATATCCTTAATATTTTAAAATCTACTCCGGTTCGGATTTGAACCAAAGAGAACTTATGGTTGGCGATATTACACCAACTTTACCACTCAGCCACCAACGTTATACAAATCATACAACTAATTTTTTATATAAAGATAAAGTCATACAACTACCAATAATCTTGTTTATTATATATAAAAAAATACTTAATATGATGCTAAATTTGAAATTAAAAATTTTTTTATTCAAATATAAATCAATCATATTTATACAAACCTTTACCATCTCGGCCCAACCAACCCAGATAAATATATATTTGCTCTTACCATTTAAACCATTTCGAGCTTCCTTAATTCTCATTTTAATTTATTATAAAAAACTATACAAATTTTTACCAAACATTTATTCATCTTCATAACATTACAAATTTAGTAAAAAACGTCGTGAAAAGATTAAACGCACTGGGCACAGCAACTTTAAATATTCATTTCTCACTTAGTACTCGTTGAATTTAAAAGTTCTACAAAAAAAGATAAAAAAAAGTTAATTCCGTCATGATTTACTGCGGAAACTTACAACTTAAATTATTTTTATGTGGAAAACTTTTTAAAGTTATAACTACATGATTTTGTTAAATATATATTTGGAAATTGAAAAATGACGTGGCAAAATTTAGACTATTATTTTCACGAGCTTCATCGCTTTTGTACAATATTACCAAAATTCAACATTTTAAATCACCGTGATTAAAAGGGCGCATGCTCAACAACATTATGCGATATTTAAAAACGTTATAGCAAACAATATACGGAATTATAACACAAAAAAAAAGACACGCAAAATATCATGTCTACATTGTAAAATGTAAACAAAATTGTAATTGTCAAATTGTACTTTTAGTTTAACACAAAATTGTACTAAGCGGTAAAATGGTAAAGCTTAGTACAATTTTATTAAGTTGGTTTTGCTATTAGAAAATAGATTGTGCACGTAGTTCTAAATTAAAAGTGGCTTAAATTAAAAGTTTTTTTTCACAATGAGGAACCCAAAAATAAAATTGTTACTCTTTATTTTGTGATTTCAGAAGTGTCAACATCTAGAGACCAAGCGACTTGTTATTTTTATGAAAACTCTCAATAAAATACCTGTTGCTTCATCTTACAAAATATATTCTAAAGGACGCACACAACCGCAATTCGGGGCGTATGAAACTAATTTATTACTGGATAAGGGTCTTGATGGATGAAGCAGTTAAAGAAAATCAGTTCATGCAAATGATAACGGATATACAGAATAATCCAAGTGACATTTTTGAACGTTTATTGAAGAAATGTGTATGGAATTTGAATGAAATGTGTTTATGGCGGTTTTGAGCCAGTCAAAGTCAAATGACTCCAGTCTCTCGGCATGACTGTATAGCTAAAAAGGACCGAGTGGGATGATGAAACTATATGAAATTAAAAATACTGCAATTTAATAGGAGTAACGATATTGCATAGCACGGTTGCGGCGACTCGAGTAAGAGAGCGTAGGATGCAGTAGTTTATAGCTAAACTAAAGGAACGGAAAAACAGTACCTGATCCAATGGAAAGCTCTCTCATAGTGTCTACAGATCTACTTAGTTAGTATAGTATATATATATATATATATATATATATATATATATATATATATATATATATATATATATATATATATATATACATATATATATATATATTATATATATATATATATATATATATAGTATATATATATATATATATAAATATATATATATATATATATATATATATATATATATATATATATATATATATTTAT
>CAUVYK010000373.1:20000-69784 GCA_963556175.1 Tipula confusa | reverse complement strand
TTAGCCATAGGCTGTAAGAAATCGAATTATTTCAATCTGAAATTATAATTTAATTAATTATAATATTATAAAATTATAAGATATATAAATACACATATATATATATATATATATATATATATATATATATATATATATATATATATATATATATATATATATAAATACATATATATATATTTATATATATATATATATATATTTATATATATATATATCTACTATATATATACTATATATATATATATTTATATATTATATATAAATATATATATATATATATATATATATATATATATAATATATATATAATATATATATATATATATATATATATATATATATATATCGTAATTATTTATTTCTAATAAAATCTATCGTGCGATGTAATTAGTAATACAGTGTATACATAATAAATATCATAAAGTTGAGGTTATGTAATTCGTTTTAGTTTTTAGTTTTTTGACAATTTTTACTCTATTTTCTTAATCCCTTTTGTATTGGTATGTGAATGTTTCTTTTTTTTTATAGTATAATCGCGATCATATCCCAACTCAAAACCCTCTTTACTACAAGCCGTATTGTTTGCATACTTATGCTATATAAAAATATATACTTTTATTGTATTCTAAGTAAAAATCGTGTTGGAACAAAACCCCCTTTATTACAAGCCTTCTTGTAACTTTCATTGACACAGATAAACAAAACCTGTATACACAATTGAGTATGTTGGTGCTATGAAAATCTATACCAAAAAATATATAATTTTCTCATTCCTACTACCACTGACATTTTTCACTCTAAGTTACGCACACTATTTAATGTGTATGGATAAATGAGAATTTTTTCGTCTCTTTTTTTGTTATCTGTGTTTTGTATAGGAAAGAGGTAACATCAATTTTGCCTTTTAAATTTTTGTTTTGACAAGTTTTACTCTCTTTCGTTTTATAGTATTGAAAGGTTTATTTTATTTTACACTATATTCTAAATCATATATCGACACGTTTTTTACTTACAATACATTCTCATGTGTATATGATTAAATAGCATGAGTATGCAATGAATACGGCTTGTAGTAAAGAGTGTTTTGGTTTTGCCTCAACACGATTTTTACTTATAATACAATCAAAGTATATATTTTTGTATAGCGTGAGTATGCAAACAATACGGCTTGTAGTTTAGATGGTTCTGGTCCAAAACAACTAATGCAATCAGTGAGTATTAATAAACAATTTACAACAATAAATAATTTTTTTCAACTTTTACTAAATTACCAAAGAGAATGATTATTTAAATAGAGAAGTATCTTCTATGAAAGAAAAATGAGTAAGAATTAAATTTCAATAATTTGTTTAGTTTCATATTGTAGCCAACCGAAAAACTATCATAATATTAATGCCTGCTCATTCTATCCTTAGTATTATTAGATAAGTTGATAATTCATTATGAAATATTTAACAAAATAAAAAGACAAAACAAATATGAAGGCGTAGCTAAAGAATATGGTGAGAAAAAAAAAGCATTATAATATCAATGAAATTAGGCAAAACCAACAACAATGATGATCGTACAATACGATGGGATTCGTTTTTTTTTAACTTTTTTATTTAAAAATAATCCTGTAAAAATAAAGCGTTCAGTTAAAAAATGTGTTTAAAATAATCATTAAAGTGTAGAATTAAAATACATAAAATATAGATAGATATATACAAAATATACTTGTAGCAGGGTTTCGAATCGAACCATAACCTGTTCTGGTTCAGTGATTTTTTCATAACTTTTTTAACCGGAATCTGAACCTAAACAAAATGGAAATTCGAGTTCGAGTTCAAGTTCATTTTTCTTTTCAAAAACAAAAACAACAATAAATATAAAATCACTACAGATGATCTTTCTAGAAAATTCTCAAGTTCATCGGATGATGAAAATGAGCACGAGGTGTTGGAAGATATCTTGAAGATCAAAATTAATAGTTTGATCACAGCTAAATAAAACGGATAAAATGATAACACCAACTGTATATCAAATTTTTCCCAGGGTTCCAAAGGAAAAAAATAAATATGTAAATGTAAATAAATGATACAAAATTATATATTTCAGGCCAAGGACCTGGAAAAATTATTAAAAGGTTCAAATAAACTCATAATAAAATAAATACTGTACTAAATAGCTGAACAGCTACTGAGCTAAATAGCTCAAATACTGTACTAAATAGCTGGGTAAATGAGTTCTTGTTATTGTGCGTTTGACGTTTAATTATTCTTACCCTCCCGGCTCAAAAAATGTATACATCAAAAGTGTACAGTATACGAACAGTTTACGTACAGTTTTTTTTTATAACACACTACCACATATACATTTTTATTTTTTATACTCTACAGAATATATTCGTGCTACATATTTTATAAATCGTATATGATCGCGCGATCAGCCATTTTGCATTTAATTTCATTCAAGTTAAACCATCCTAACCATGCGCGATATTTTAGTTTGGAAATTATTTTTTAATAATTTTTTTATCATAGATTTAGATTTTTACTCCCAGAAATTAAAAAAATTGTCATTGCTTCTTCATATTATGTGTTAGGTAAGAACCAATATTTATTATTTATTGTTTTATATTTTTTCTAACTCTTTTAATATTGTTAGGTGTCATTCTGTACTCTGAATATATTCTTGTTTTACAATGTAAATAAAAGGATCCCAATTTAAAACACTGTTTATTTCCTTAAAAAATTTTGATTTAATATTGTAAATAAATATATTAAACTCATTAACAATAAAAGACTTTTTATTTAAAATGCTAATTTTTTCATTATTGAAATTAATAAAATTAAATGTGTACGTAAAAATTACGCCTATATGGTACATAATTGTAACGCATAAGTGAGTTGAAAATGTTACGCTTTTACGTAAACATTACGAAGACTTTTATTTACACGAATACATATATAAAAGTGTTCGTAAATTAGTTTCAATTCTCTTATGACAAATGTTTCATTTACGTAACATAACGTGTACTGTTTTAGTGTAACGTTTACGAATAGTTTAGTATTGCAATGTCTTCGTAAACTGTACGGATACGTAACGCCGTGCCAAAAGGGTATACATAAGCCGTTTTCGATTCCGTAACAAATATTTTTTTGCTAATTTTGCCATTCCTCTTCACATTATTACTCGTATCATTATTAGTTTTCCATTTTTTAACAAACACAAAATGTTGATAACAAAACTATTTCACGTTCACCAGTGAAGTTAACTCTTTAAACCAATATATTTTACCCTATCAGCCGATTTTGACAAATTTATTTACCAAAGAATTCGGACACTACTGGAGGTAAATGTGTAATAAAATTTCAATTTACTGTACTAAACGAATTACCCGACTATTCGGCTACAGCCAATATTACATTTGTTATGTATATATCACAACTATTCTAACAGTTCGTCGGGTTCGTAGGACATTCTGTAAATTTGTTTTACTTTCATTGTAAGTATTTTTAAAAAAAGAAAAGTTACCAAAATAACCTACTATTTGTTCAGCAATCAAATTCAGCTAAAAACGAATAAAGAAAATTGTTTAATGTTTAAAGGGATGAAGTAAAAATGAAATGCAGTTTTGCACTCCAAATTCAACTTTTTACAAACCAAATTCATCCTTCCCCAAATCAAATTCATACCGTACACGATATAAAACCAAAATTTAGTTTTTGAAAATATTTTTTTGATTGGATTGAGCATGGGCGAGTAAGGCTAGAGAAAATCTAAATACATAAAATGTGAGCATTTATATCGTTTATATGTCGGTTTAATTGGTGTTATATCGTCTACGGTTGAATTTGGTTTGTAAATGGATGAATCTGAAAAGGTTGAATTTGGAGAGCAAAACCAATAAAATTTGTCAGATTGTACTAAATTCCGTTGTAATGTACTATTATACTTTTGAAAATCAATTGTACCGAAAAAAGTACAATTGTACCGTAAATTCCATCACTGGTATGTACTATTCATATACATAATATCCGAATTTTTCCGAAATTACGTCCGAATTACACTCAGACTTCTTATGGAGAGGTGGTCAAAAATCCAGACGTATGCGAGAAAAAAGTGTGGTTATGTTTTTGTTAAATGTAGGCCTTATTTCAAATATTTGGCGGCTAAATCATTATTACGCTTAATAACATTTAAATCTATAGTTAATAAAAAATAAACACAATTACATATAAATCAAAAAAAAATGTTTGGCAAAAAAAATCCCATTTGTTGCGTTTACACTTGGTTTCATGATACCGGACTTATTCTTCATTTTTTTCCCCTTTATCTACAAAACCGGTTTTGCGGCAGCCATGTTTGGGTTTAATTTTTAAACCAATTTTTTTTGTACTTCTCGGGTATTTTCGCACTCATACAATCACATTTTGTCTAAACATAATAATATTTTTTTGGTAGTAACTTGGTTAGTTTGCAATTTGAATTTGCTTTGAGCGTTAAGGCTCAAATTTTGCTTTGAGCGTTAAAGTTATTTTACGCGCAAGTCAAATGATATATTATTTTCTATTTTTTCGCTTAATAAAATAAATTTTATAAAATTTTTTTTCGTACGATAAAAGTTTAAAAAAATTTAAATTATTTCTCAATAATAATTATCATATTTCAGTTGAAATAATATTAGATGCTAAAAATTATGATTAAATTTAATGCTTTCAGCAAAAAAATTTAATTAAATTTATTTTATTAACCAAAAAAAATAGCCATGGATGCATTTACAACTAAAAACATTTAAAAGAAAACTGCTATGAAATATTATAAAATAAATAAAATATAAAATAAAGGTGCATTTTCGAAGGTCTGAACTCAATATTCTGGCCGTCCAGAGCACTGAGACAATGTGGAAACTGCCATTTTAAGCTGTAGTCAACGGCAATTTTTGACCATTCTTCTTTGGTCGTATATGTAAATGTAACTATAATACATTTTATGTATTAATTTATTATATATTATTATAAATATTATAATAATATATTATATAAATTATATAATATAAATTATTGTAAAATTTTTCTTTTATGCTGTTTTTATAATGAAAACCTGAATTAATTTTTTTACAACACTCCCACCTGAAAAGTAAACACGAAATGAAAATATTCTTACATATGCATAGAAATGTTTTAAAAAGAAACCAGTTTTATGAGACCAAGTGTAAACGACGTGGGGATTTTGGATATCCAAGATACCATACTGATGAGACCATGCGTTAACACGGTGATTGGTACTTGTCAATGCACAATCTGGAATGAAACATTAGTGAAAAAATTTATAAATACACAAATACACTTATTTACAATTAACAAAATCGATTTTGGGTTCGACTCACCGTGTTTACAGATGGTCTCTGGTATCTGTAGTGTGGTATCTCATGAGTCTGGTATCTTGGGCTGCAAAAATCCCATCGTCGTTTACACTAGAACCAAAACCAACACAAATGTATATACAAGCCATGAAGTTGCGATACTTATGCCAAAAAGTGACTACTATACCAAAGTATTAGTGTTGTGACGTAGTATAATTTGTATATACTTTTATTATATGCTTTGATGTAAATAAAAAATGAATACGAATGATGGAACAACAGTATGTTGCGCTCTTTAAGACAAAGCAAAAAACAAATTTATTATTTAACGAGAGAGAGAAGTATTGTTATTATTATTTACTTCATTATATACTATACTATATACTAATAATTTAGAGCAGAGTGGACAGTCGCAAAATATAATTTTTGTTTCGTTTTTTTTTGTAGAAATGTTATGTACTTTGAATTTAGAGGAGTATGGACAGTGCGAAATATAATTTTTTGTTTCGATTTTTACTGTAGTCAAATTCACTAACACATACACCAAATAGTAGTCATAATATGTTTTACTTAGCCAAGCTTCATGGCTTGTATAATATACAATAGTGTTGGTTTTGCTAGAACTCAGAAACTGGTTTCTTTTTTATTCATTCTATGTATATGTAAGAATATTTTCTTTTCGTGTTTACTTTTCAGGTGGGAATGGTGTAAAAAAATTAATCCGTGGTTTTCAATATAAAAAAGCATAAAAGAAAATTTTTATAATAATTTATATAATATACTATTATAATATTTATAATAATATATAATAAATTACTACATTAAATGTATTATAGTTTCCTATACGATCAAAGAAGGAAGGTCAAAAATTGTCGGTGACTACAGCTTAAAATAGCAGTTTACACATTGTCTCAGTGCACTTGACGGCCAACATATTGAGGTCAGACCGTCAAAAATGCACCTTTATTTTATAATATTTATAGTTTTTTTTTAAATGGTTTTAGTTGTAAATGCATTGACATAGCTATTTTTCACGCGATGCGATTTTTATTTTATTTTCTATTTTTTTGGTTAATAAAATAAATTTAATATATTTTTTTTTACTGAAAGCATTAAATTTAATAATAATTTTTAGCCTCTAATATTATTTTAACTGAAATATGATAATTATTATTGAAAAACATGGCTGCCGCAAAACCGATTTGTAGGTAAACGCACTGATTCACAGTGAAATATAGTTTGATTTCTTAAGGAGGGAAAAACAGTTAGAGAACCAAAACATATTTCGATTTTATGTTTAGTTGTAATTTTGTTTCTATACACCGTATTTTCTTTTGATAGTGCTCAATGATAATAATATATGTAGTTAACATTTAATCTATATTAACGATCTAAATAGCCAGAGGGTTACATTATACATATATATGATAGTACATTAAATGTTAAATTTAAGTTTGGTAATTGTTTACCAATTTTCATAATTCATAATTTAGGTTACCACTTACTTGTAAAGTGTTAAATTCACTACAACTCAAAAATATTTTACGTAATAGTTTCATAATCTGTTAACTATTAGATACATTATAAATTTTTAGTAAGCTTGAGTAATCTATTTGTGGTGTATATACATTTAATTGGTTGATGAAAGATGAATAGTTTTGGTTGTTTGAGATGCATTAGTCTATATTAAGAAGTTTAGTTTACAAAATCATAATGTCTACATTCGAATTAATCGTTTATAAATTGATTCAACTATCGTGATTTAGTAGGTGGGATAAAATCACTGCTTTAGCTTCTTTGCAGTTTACATACTTGTAAGAAACGTTTTTTTGTGTTTCTAACTTAAAATCATAGTAAAATTACAAAATTTCATTCTTTGCCTAGATATATAGGTATTTATAGATTCATCTGATAATTTTGCTCCTGTCCTTATAAGCGCACATACTACACACATTTTTAAACATTATTTAAAATTTATCACCCTTCTGTTTGTATATACATTTATATTCAACCCCTTTTCATAAATTTTAATTTTTATACATGTGTATGTAGACAGTAAGAGTCCAAACATCTTTGTACACGGACAACCTACACAGTACATAAACACAAATATAAATATACTTTCCCATCTCCTCTATTTATGGTACGCGTGCGCATACTAAATATGGATACACATGTCACATGATTTATAGATTGATAAGAGGGTGATATGTTATTTTTTAATATTTAGAGTAAGCATTAAAAGCAGTATCATATTTAAAAAAAAAAAAAAGAAAAACGGACACACAACAAACGATATTATAATATTATATTATTTATTATTATGTGTTCTGAATACGTATCTGTCCTAAATAACAGCAAATGGAAAACGGGTATGCATAAATTTATATATCACAACATTAATGATACAATATTGTATTTTAACGATGAAAATTTGTTATCAGTGCTAAACCTTATTAAGGTTTATCTGATAGAAATGACCTTAAAAATCTTCATCAGTGCGTTTACACTTGGTTTCATGATAACGGACTCATTCTTTATTTTTCCCCTTTACTTACAAAACCGGTTTTGCGGCAGCCATGTTTGGGTTTCATATTTAAAACCAAATTTTTTTATGCTTCTCGGGTATTTTCGCACTCATACAATCAAATTTTGTCTATACATAATAATATTTTTTGCCACAGTTATTTTACGCGCGAGTCATATGTTATATTATTTTCTATTTTTTTGGTTAATAAAATAAATTTTATAAAATTTTTTTTTGCAGAAAACATTAAAAAAGATTTTAATCATAATCTTTAGCATCTAATATTTTTTTTTATTGAAATATGATAATTATTACAGACAAAAATAAATTTTAAATTTTATCGTACGAAATTATGGTACGAAATTTTTTAAAACTTTAAGAAAAATCTAAATTATTTTTCAATAATAATTATCAATAATTATTCAATAATTATTATGTTTCAGTTAAAATAATATTAGAGGCTAAAAATTATTACATACTATGACTCAAAACCCCCTTTACTACATGCCGTCTTGTAACTTTCGTTGACACACATCATCATGTATTTTTAAAATGTATTAGTGAAAATATATACTTTAGATAGTAACTATCAAAACTCCATATAAAATTAATAAAAAAAATTGTAAACGCACGCGCATTATTTGATTTTATTGTTTATTTCTTTTACACAATATTCGCTATCATATCCCGACACAATTTTCTACTTACAATACAATCAAAGTATATATTTTTGAATAGCATGAGGGTTTTGTTATGACTACTAATTGGATATGTGGTAGTGAATTTGACTACAGTAAAAATCGAAACAAAAAATTATATTTTGCACTGTTTATACTTTGTAACGGATCAAGGTGCGAGTCCCATAAGTGTCATTAAAACGACACCATTGAGATCCGCACCCTGATGGCGTTAACAGAATTCTTTTATTAGAGGCCTTGCTGCGGTGTAGTAGCCGGCTAGAGCTCAGGAGCAGATAGGGGTGGGGTGTGCAAGGCATAATGGAAGCTTGAATAACCGCGGGGATTATAAAAGATGGGAAGGCGGGATCACTTGAACAAGCCGGCACGCAACCAGACTTATAACCATCACATCACAAGAAAAAAAAATCAAAACAAAATAATTGACCTCATTACAGTTACTTTAATAAATAAAATAAATAAACCAAAGCAAAAAAGAAACAGAAATGAATTTAAGAAAAACAGAATATACTAAAATCTTAAATAACTTAACTACACAAAATTTTAATTTAAACTACAACAAAAACAAACTTAAATAACTTAAATAAATTCTTAATTAAATTTACAAAAAAACACAAACTTAAATAACAATAATTTTTGCACACTCACACACACAAAATAAATATAAATATAATAAATAAATAAAATTATAAACTTAACTAAATTTGTTTGGCCATTGATGTTGTTGTACCAGGTGATGATCAATATGGATATAATCATTTTCTTTCTCCTTATGTTTATCTTCGACCACAACGGAATTATTAACGGTTTAAACTACAATTTCGTTTGATTGTAAATGTAGTTCGTCCATGCAAACTAGAAAACCATCTTTGACAATTTTAGTTTTTCCTAGTTTGGGCAATTGATTGTTGCGCTCGTTTTGTTGCGATGCTGCTCATTGATTGTAAATTCGTGGCATCAAATTTGGATTCATCAGGCTGTGTTGACGTCGGATATGAGTATCATAATTATTTTGGAAATAATGTATCCGAATACATATTTTGGTTTTAACACAATTAACAAATTTTTTTTCTTAATTAATATTTTTACGATTTAATTTTTGTAAATTACTTTAACCACGTTTTTAGTTTTGTTTTCTTCTCAAAATTTCTGATTAGATTTTTTTTCTGAATGACACAGAACACGACTTTATATACCCACTCATTACCCGTTATTTATTTTGTAAACAAACAATGTAGGGGCAATGAGCAGGTATACAACATAAAAAAATTAATTTTAAAATAATTTAAACAACAACACAAAAGATTCTGGGGTGGACACATAAATAAATTTACCACAGGGGAACGAGCACAACAAGTCGCTCGTTACAACTTTTCAAAATTCAAAGTATATAACATTTGTACAAAAAAAAACGAAACAAAAATTATATTTTGCACTGTCCATTTTGCTCTAAATTCAAAGTATATAGTATAGTATATAATAATAACAAAACTTCTCTCTCTCTCTCTCTCTCGTTAAATAATAAATTTGTTTTTTGCTTTGTCATAAAGAGCGCAACATACTGTTATTTACATCAAAGCATATAATAAAAGTACATACCAATTATACTACGTCACAACACTTATACTTAGAAATAGAAGTCACTTTTTTGCACAAGTATCGCAATTTTATGGCTTGTATATACATTTGTGTTGGTTTTGATTGGTACCATAATAAATAACAAAGCAAAAATAACATAAAAAAACTAACTATATTAGTGTAAGTAAAAATATTTTTTTGTTTTTATTTAACGCTATATCTATACACAACCAATACTAGATCAAAGAGGCGCTTTGCTCCTTTAAATTTTTGAATAGTTGGTCTTTCTATAGAGACGTTTTTGCTACAAGCCGTATTGTTTGCATACTCATGTTATACAAAAATATATACTTTGATTGTATTGTAAGTAGAAAATCGTGTCGGGATATGATAGCGAATATTGTGTAAAAGAAATAAACAATTAAATCAATTAATGCGCGTGCGTTTACTATTTCTTTTATTTTTTTTTTATATGGAGTTTTGATAGTTACTAACACATCTAAAGTATATATTTCCACTAATACATTTTAAAAATATATAAGAATATGTGCAAAAACGTCTCTATAGAAAGACCAACTATTCAAAAATTTAAAGGGACAAAGCGCCTCTTTGATGTAGTATTGGTTGTGTACGGATATAGCGCAAAACAAAAACAAAAAAATATTTTTACTAACACTAATATAGTTAGTTTTTTTATGTTATTTTTGCTTTGTTATTTGTTCTGCTACCAATACTACTTTATTAAGGCGGATATATAGTAGTATTAGAGTACGAAAAAATGAGTTGGTCTTTCTATATTGATCACGTTTTTGATATGAGTCAACGAAAATTTCAATACGGCTTGTAGCAAAACCCTCTTTACTACAAGCCGTATTGTTTGCATACTCATGCTATACAAAAATATATACTTTGATTGTATTGTAAGTAGAAAATCGTGTCGGGATATGTAGCGAATATTGTATAAAAGAAATAAACAATAAAATCAAATAATGCGCATGCGTTTACAATTTTTTTTATAAATTTTATATGGAGTTTTAATAGTTACTAATACATCTAAAGTATATATTTTCACAAATACATTTTTAAAATACATGATGATGTGTGTCAACGAAAGTTACAAGACGGCTTGTAGTAAAGAGAGTTTTGGCTTGTAGTAAAGAGGGTTTTGGTGGAAATATATACATTAGATGTGTTAGTAACTTTCAAAATCCATATATAAAATAATATAATTCTCTTTGATTGTTTTCAGTTTATATAAAATTAAATTTAATTTGTAACTTTTTATTGTTTTATTTAAATAATGTACATCGACTGGATTGTACAGACATGGGTATTTTTTAAATTCCCTAACAAGCGTTAACGTCTGTTGACGACTCCAGCCCTCTTTTTCTTCCATGTCTGTTTTGTCACATACATATTATGTAAAATTTAAATCTCATTTTAAAATTGGGGTTTGATCTACTTTTTATCCCTTAAAAGTCAATAAAATATAACTTTATATGTGAGCCAATTTTTTTCAATTTTGTATTTCAGATAAAAACTATGCACTCAACTATTTTCTATTCACCAAAATTTTACAATAATTTTTTCGAAATTATAATATTTCATAAAGTTTCGTCCAATTTTATATTTTTTAGAAAAAAATAATTAATGAACAACTGATGTACTGAGTACAAATGAACTTAAATTATTATTAATTTAGCATTGTACAGCATACTACATGACATTACCTTGGTGATGTATAAATTGTAACCGCAGACGGTAAGACCGAGATGAAGAATTTTGTTATGAATTGGTAGAAAAACATCATCATCATCATAATTATTGCATATTATTCAGTCAGACCTTTGTTTTGGTTTTATGTATTTTATTTACGGTTGGTTATTCGTACGAAGAAGAGAAATTAAAATATGATGAGTATTTTTTCAGCCAAACTATGATGAGTGGTGACTCGATGAGATATACTTATAAAAAAAAAAATGAAGAAGAGAAATTAAGATATGATGAGTATTTTTTCAGCCAAACTATGATGAGTGGTGACTCGATGAGATATACTTATGAAAAAAAAAATGAGAGAGAGAGAGAGATGTTTAAATTTATAAAACAGGGGTGTAAACCGGAATTGGTATTTGGAGTCATCGGTACGACCGATGCGATGGTTAAAAATTATTAAATAGAAATTAAATAATTACATGTTGCACCGGTGACCAAATAATTGGTAAACCAACGTTTATTGGACTAACCACCTACAACGTTTGCCAATTCTTAGTAGTTCAAAACGAATCTTTAGAGACGTGGTATGGGAATTTTACGGCCGATATATATCATAAATTAGTTTTAGGTTTTAGGTATTGCAAATTAGATATAAAATGGCTGTTGTATGTTAGATTTGGTAACATTACCACATTACAACATTAGGTGCTGGATAAGAAAAATCGAAAGAAGAATACTCTGTTGGAAACAAGTTGGTTGGTTTTGTCGTATTTTGATCTTAGTCAACAAAACTTGAGACACTCTTCCTTTTAAAACAGCACATTTATACCACGACGGTCATACAAACTTTATTAGTATAATACTATTTTCATAATAAAGCATTTTTCTCTTGTAGTTTAAGTTATATTGGTGTAAACCCATCGTATAATAGTTCATTAGTTTATTGCTCTGACAGATGGTGAGATACACATTTTAAGAGTTTTGTACTATTGTTTGATATTATTTTGTTCCTACAGAAGTTATTATGTTTTTAACAGTCGAATAATTAATATTTCAAAATAAACTCAAAAAGAAATTATACACTTGATATTATACTTTTGTGTTAATTTATTAATAACAAAAAAGAATATACTGTATTAAAATGACATTTCATATCAAAAAAATATTTTGGAAGAAATTATACACTTGATATTATACTTTTGTGTTAATTTATTAATAACAAAAAAGAATATACTGTATTAAAATGACATTTCATATCAAAAAAATATTTTGGTTCACACCGCATGAATAATAGCAAAAAAGTATGTCTTAGTAATAAAGTATTTTACTATGCGTTCACAACATGCTACTCAATAGCGATCAAACCTATTTGATATGGTGTAATCGTAGTATTAATATGTAAAAATCATCACCATTAATCATAAGTCATGCTTTGAGTACCATAACTTTATATAAGTTTTTTTGTTTTATGTTCTGCAATGTTCAAATTTAAAAATTATTCGTGTTACGGCCGTACCTTTTGGATAATCATCAAGAACTATATTTCATTTTGTTTCGTTAAGCTGACAGTGTAACGATATGGTAAGGTATTCTTATCCTATGGTTCATAGGGCACAGACGTAAATAAAGATATACACATATCGAGAACCAACATAAGCGTACCATTACATGGTGCCGAAACGGGATTAAATCTAAAATTATTGATTTAAATCAACTAAAAATAAATAAAACAGTGAGAAAATTAAAATAAGCAATAAATAATCGGAAGTAACCAAGTTTATAATAGTAATAAAAAGATATATAAATAAAAAATAAAAAAAAAAAAAAAATGGCGGACGTAAAGACACCAAAAAATTGTATCATCATGAATGGTGACGTATCAGATTCGTAGAAACAATGGTTACAGCAGTTTGAGTGGTTTGAAATCGTTACAGAATTAGCAAAAAAATCACCTGAAGTACAATGTGCGACATTCCTGATGAGTTTAGGCCCCGATATTATTACAATTTATAATAGTTTTGGACTAAAAAACGCTGAAAAAAAACGAATTTTAAAACAGTCAAAAAATTTTGAATTTATAGATCTTGTCGATGAACTAGTTAGAGCCAAAATTGTTATTGGTATTAACGATAATTCATTACACCAAAAACTGCTAGCAGAAGAAGTGCTTGACCTAACAAAAATTGTATATGCGGGTAGCAGGCTCAAAAACAACAAGAGCTCTGCACTTGATAACAACAAGGGCTCTGCACTCAATAAAACGTGTAATAAATGTCGGATTAAAGGGCATTTTGCAAAAATGTGCAAACGCAAAATGAGGGCAATGCAATCACGGCATAAATAAAAAGACAAGGTTAATACAATCGCGGATGATTCTGATAAACAAAATTCTGATGCAAATAGTGAGTACGACCTTTTATTGTGTTCGATAATAAGTGACTGTCTAAAGGAAGTTAACTCGGTCGAATTTATCGCTATACGTGATAAACCTGTGAAAGTAAAACTGGATACGGGTGCAAGATGTAATGTGATGTCCAAACAAATAGCTAATTCATTAGGTATAAACATCGAACCTAGCAAAACAAAACATATTGTATCGTTTAGTGATCATAAAATCGAAGTCCTCGGGGAAATCGAAGCGGTTGTTAAGCACCAAGAATGTCAAAGAATACGGTCATTCAAAATAGTAAATAAACCAACAGATACAATTATATGTTATGAAGCTATCAAGAAATTGAATTTTTTGAACACATCGTGATCTAACATGGTCAATTGATTGATTGATTGATTGATTTAGAACGTACGACCAAGCATTAAGCAGGATCTCCCGGAAAGCGCCGGGCCTACCGTACACCCATTTTTACATATACTTGGAAGGATAAGGTAGGATATTAGTTAATTATTGAGATCGACTCGGTTACACCGTGACACTCAATAGTTAGTAAATTTTTGTGGGGTGGGGAAAGAAAAGGTATGTTAGTAATGACGGAATTGGTCCTGTTTCCCAGTAGCCAATATTCAAACTACTGTTAGTATAAGACAATCACAGTTTTATTGAACTGCTCTGCATTTTTTTCATCTCTTATCAGCAACTCCAGTGTGCCACCATTCATCTGCAATCTGCAAAGGTTCCCTGAAAACAGAATCTATTAATAAACTAATTGCTCATAGCCGTAGGCTGTAAGAAATAGAATTAATTTCAATCTGGAATTATAGTTTAAATAATTATAATATTATAAAATTATAATTCTGCAATCCATATGCTGTAATAAATTGGATTAGTTTCCTTTGAAATTTGAAGATTAATTAATTGATTCGTTCCGTTGCGTTGTTGCTAAAAATTAGGTGTTAATTTAGTACCGTACTATAGTGATACAATAAACCATAATATAACAGTACAAAGATATGTAATAATATAACATACAATAATATAACAATATAAACACCAAAATACAAATCTGAAAAATAAGAATATAAAAATATAAAAAAATATAAAGATATCAAAATTAATTAAATAACATCGGCATTTTTACGCAAATTAAATGCAGCAGCGATACTTGATTCGGCACTTATTATTTCACGGCCCTTAAGATCTTCGTTAAAACATGTAATTTGTAGGAGAAGCCGGCATCCATTATCTTCGGGGTTATAACTTTCAACAACGTCACGAATTTGAGCATACGGATACTCTTTTGGGTTTAACACAAAATCTTCAGAGCTTTTCTGGTACAGATATAATTTATATAACTTCATTTTATTAAATAAAATTGATCTTTCAACATATAAATTATAATTTAAATCCTAAAAGAGACCACCTAAATATTACGCACAGACAAAAACACTCTACACTGCAACAAAACTAAAAGAACCTAAGAATTACAAATTTTAGCTTAAAAACTAATAAATTTACAGTAAATATTTTACCTATTTAATATATTTTATTTATTGATATATTGATTAGAAAAATGTTTGCAAACTACATTTTCCTAATTTATTTGTTGTACTGCCCGAAAATTCTACAAACAGAATTTCATTAAAATATTTGTTTGTTTGTTTATTTCTATGCAATCTGTTTTGGGGCCGAAGCTCTCCCAACTCTTTCGCGGTTAATTAACGTCCTACTTTACGCCATAACTAGCCAAATTGAGGACATATATTAAAATATTTACACATTTGAATTCGATCGAATCCACCGTTTTATAGCCATTACACAAAGTACTTGCATTAAAATCCTATTTATATTTACTTTAACACCAAAAACACTACAAATCGAATTTTATTAAAATAATTAAACATTTGAATTTGATCGAATCTACCGTTTTATAGCAATTACACAAAGTACTTGCATTAAAATCCTATTTATATTTACTTTAACACCAAAAACACTACAAATCGAATTTTATTAAAATAATTAAACATTTGAATTCGAACGAATCCACCGTTTTATAGCAATTACACCGATCTAACATGGTCAATAAATTAAAAGTACCAGAAGCGTTATTCAAGGGCCTAGAATGTCTGAACAATTTTGATTATTTTTGAGTACATTGATTTGGTTAGCAACCCAAAATTTGAAATCAAACCAACCAGAAGAATTCCGTTGGCCATCATAGACGATGTTAAAAACGAACTGAAGAAAATGGAAAAATTAGGAGTCATTAGGAAAATGACAGAACCTACTCCTGTTGTCAGCCCAATGGTTATAATAAAAATAAATAAAAAAGAATCTGTATTGATCCAACAGACGTTAACAGAAACATAAAACGACGTCATTACCCACTTACAACATTGGAAGCGATTACGGCAAAAATTCATGGTGCTAAATTTTTTACCAAATTAGATTGCAACAAAGGCTTCTGGCAAATAAAAGTCAGTCAGCGATCAGAAAAATACCTAACATTTGACACTCTATGGAGTCGGTACTGTTGCACAAGACTCCCATTTGGATTGTGTTCTGCTCCAGAGATCTTCCAAGAAATGATGTCATCGTTATTGAATGGTATAAATAATGCTGAATGTTCGATGGATGATGTCCTAATAAATGCCGATACGGAAGAGAAAATTGACGAAATTACAACGATTGTACTGGAAAAATTGCACTCCGTAGGAATAGTACTAAACAAAGAAAAGTGCGAGTTCAAACAAACATCGTTCAAATTTTTAGGCCATATACTAACAGCTGAAGGTATGAAAGCAGATCCTAAAACAATTAGCGCAGTAAATAAATTGGAAATTCCATTCAATAAAGAGGAACTTCAAAGAATTTTAGGCATGGTAAATTACCTGCATAAATTCATTCCAAACCTCTCATCGATAACAGATCCGCTTAGAACTTTATTGTCGAAAGATGTTGCGTGGACTGGGGAAGACAATCATGAAAAATCGTTCGAAAAAATCAAAAATCTGCTAAAATCATCACCTGTACTGGCATACTATGACGTAAATGCGGATGTGTTACTTTCAGTAGATGCCAGTTCAAAAGCAATTAGAGCAGTTTTAATACAAAATGGTCGTCCGGTCGCATATGCCACGAAAGCCTTAACTAAATCGCAACAACTGTATCCTCAAATTGAAAAAGAGTAATTCTGATTACGAGAGTAATTCTGATTAAGAGAAATTCTGGTTGGCCATCCAACGATCATAAAAAAAAACAGTTAACACTCAAAAACACTGGAATTTTCGAGACGAACTTTCAAACCAACAAAGGTCTAATATTCAAAGGACATACAGTGGTAGTTCCTAAGTCACAAATAAACCGACTGCTACATGGTATTCATAAAGGACATTTTGGTGTACAATCCTGTCAAAATCGAGCTAGAAGTACTCTGTATTGGTACGGTATGAACAACAATATTAAAAACTTCGTGGAGAGATGCGAGGTATGTCAGAAGACACAAATAAAAATTACAAAGGAACCAGTGATGTCAAAAATGATCGCTGACTATCCGTTTCAGATCGTAGCATCTGATATATTCACGCTTCATGGTTAAGATTACATCGTGTTAGGAGATAGCTATTCTGGGTTTTTTGACTTAAACTTGGAAAAACTAAACCATTCCACTTCACTAAAAGTCATAATGTTTTTGAAGCGCCACTTTTCTGTTCACGGTGTGCCCGAGATCTTAGAATCAGATAATGGGCCACAGTTTCATCAAAAATGTTCAATGATTTTGCAAAAGATTGGAAATTTGATCATAGAACATCCAGTCCAACCCTAGCCAGAGCCAATGGTTTAGCAGAACGCTTTGTTCAAACCGCAAAAAACCTACTCAAGATATGTTTCATGGACAACACTTATATACACATGGCCCTATTGAATTGCAGAAATACACCGAATTCAACAAACAGTTCGCCAAATCAAAAGCTATTCAGTAGAATTACTAACAATCCACACTTGGTGTTCAACAAAGAAGTACTCAAACCCAAGGTAGTCACAAAGGTAAACCAACACTTGGAAAATAACCGTGCTAATCAAAAATACTACGCCGATAAAAATGCAAAACGCATAATATTCCAGAACCAGAAGATATAGTACGAGTTCAAGTTAAACCGCGTGCGTGGGTAGGAGCAAAAGTCGTCGAGACATCCAAACATCTAAGATCAATATTAATCAAAACAAACACAGGACAAATATTGCGTCGAAATCAAGCGCATGTTTCTAAAACAAAGGCCGATATTAATCAGAACGTCGTAATAAGAGAAAATACTATTGATATCAACATGGGACATACAAATCAAAATCCTTCGACTTCCGAATTTGAACAAGGAATGTCTTCAAATCCAACGGAGTTGAACGAGGAAAGCACAATGGCTCGCACAACGACAGATGCCGAACCATTACAACATGATGCAGAGTTTAGTTCCACACAAGATGATATATCGCCACGAGGTTCACCAATAATTACACGGTATGGTAGGGTGAGCAAACCGGTTAGAAAATTAAATTTGTAACCGTAGTCATCTTGAATTAATTTGATTTAAATTTCATTGCTAATGTGTGTAGATTGTAAGGTTTTAAGTTTGAAAAAAGGAAAGATGTAACGATATTGTAAGGTATTCTTATCCTATGGTTCATAGGGCACAGACGTGAATAAAGATACACATACCGAGACCCAACATAAGCGTATCTATTTATTTATTTATTTATTTATTACCATACAGCATGTTTATGCAAATTGGGTTACATCGACAACAGTACATTTTCAATTTTTTTTAAAACAATGACAACAATTAATTATTGAAATATAAATAACGGTACAGCTTAAAAATCATAACATCAATGGAAAACAAATAAAAGTATCAATTTTTTTTGTTAAGTATTGTCTTAGCTATCGCGTTTTAAAAAGTTTTAAAATGTTGTCTTAGCTATCGCTTTTTTAAAAGTATCGCGGGAAATATGGATGTCAAAACAACTAGCCACGGTATTAAGATCACGTTGAATGCGCGCTATAGGACCATAGTGGAATTATTTGCAGTCGCAATATGCAGAAAAACACGAGGACGCAAAGTGCGTTGAGGAGCATAAAAGTTTAAAAGTAAAAGCAGGTCAGCACAGTCTACTTTACCACAAATAATATCACGTGCAAATGTAGCACTAGTACATTTTCGCCTAGAGGCCAATGTTTGAAGACCCAAAAACTTACACCGGTCCAGGTACGGCGAAAGTTAAAATGATAGTCGTAAAACGGAGACCATATTATGCTAGCATATTCAAGCTTCGAACGAACGAGAGAAGTATACAATGATTTAAAAGTCAAAGTATCATGAAAATCTTTAGAATTTCTTTTAATAAACCCTAACATAGAATATGCTTTATTAACAATTGCATCGATATGGGAGTTAAATGATAAATCCGAACTAAAGATGACCCCAAATCATTAACCACATTAACTCTACTCAATAATTGGTCGATAAGAAAATAATCAAAAATTAATGGATTCTTAGCTTTAGAATAAGTAATTACATGGCATTTATCAACATTTAAAAACATTAGGTTAATAGCACACCAATCGCGAAACCTGTTTAAGTCGCGTTGAAATAATTCACGATCTAGTTCACAAGAAATATTTGCAAATATTTTCATGTCATCGGCAAATAAAAAACAATCAGCATATTCAAAACAGTCAACGACATCATTAATAAATAATATAAATAATAAAGGTCCTAAGTGGCTTCTTTGTGGCACACCAGACGATGCAAAAAAATATGCTGATGATGTATCGTTTATCTTAACATACATTTCCCGACTTGATAAGTAAGACCTTATCCAGTTTAACGCAATAAAGTCACAATTCAGTATATTAAGTTTTTCCAATAATATTCGATGATTCAGTTTGTCAAATGCCTTTTCAAAATCGGTATAAATCACATCGACTTGAGTACCCGCTGTAACCAAATTGATTAATTTATTTTGGAAAACGGACAAATTAGTGACCGTTGAACGACCAGGAAAAAATCCATGCTGACGTCCGCTAATCCATTTCTTAGAGTGGAAATATAATATGTTATTGACCATTGACTCGAATAGTTTTGGAATAGAAGATATAGTATTGCAATACCGCGATAATTAGTTACATCACTGCGGGCTCCACTTTTATAGATCAGTATGATTTTTGATATTTTCCAGGCATCAGGAAATCTGCCTTGTTTAAGACTTAAGTTAAATAATAGGCATAATGGAGCAGCAAATCCATCAGCACAACGCTTTAATAGAGACACGGGTAAGTTATCAGATCCAGGACATTTTAAAGCGTCCATGTTTAATAATGCCTCCACCACATCTAGCTCAGAAAAGATAATTTTTGAATTATCACCAGATAAAATGGGTACATGCGTGTTATCTTTAACAAAAACGGTTCTGAAGTATTCCGCAAAGAAATCGCAGATTGTTTCTGGATTGTTAGATTTTTCTCCTTTGAATTCCATAAACGATGATAAACCATTATTATGGTTCTTAAGTTTGATAAATTTCCAGAAATTTTTTGGATTACAACGTAAATCATCATGATCTTTATCAGTTAACAATTCATTGAATTTATTTACAGAACTGTTGATATCATAATTTGATAGAGTAATTGCCCAATTAACTTTTGATAAACAAATATTTATGGATTCGTGATCGGCGTGCAAATAATCAAATACAATACAGTTTTTAATGAAGTTACATTTTTTGAGCATTCGAAAGAAATATTTATTGAAACAGGTGTATGATATTTACTCGAAGACCCAGCAATGTCGTCGCACAATTCAAGCTTAAAAGATCGAAACTTAGTATAAAAAAGTAAGTCCAGAAAAGTGCCGGGACTATTAGGTATGTTGTTGATCTGAGAAGTACCCAGGTTTGCCATAAATCACACACTAGAGCGGAAGATTGACAAGTATTGGTGGGCACAAAAACATCGTCATCCATCAACCAAATTTAATTTGGGGAAATTGAAATCGCCTAAAATAATGAAGTCAGTGCATTCATTAATAAAGGACAACAACTTATTATAAATGCTTTCAAGAAAAACATGACAAAAAGATGTAGATGGATTAGGGGGAAATATACTGTGCTAAATATTATAAAAGATGTGTCTATTTTAATTTTAACCGCAATAGACTTCACGATAGGACCAGAAAATTCTGGATCACAAGTTCACTGAAATAGTTTTTCCGAACTGCCATTAGAACACCACCACCTTTAAGGTTAGTACTATAACTATACCGATCGCGACGGAAAACACAAAAATCCGGAGGAAAAAATTCCGCCGTACTAAAGACAGTCAGCCAAGTTTCAGTCAAAACTATTATGTCGTAATTCGACTCCAAAATTCCAAGATAAAAATTTTTTGCTTTGGAACGCATACCACTACAATTAACATAAAAAATCGGTAAGCTATTAACACAACTTTAAGAACCATTGATGTTATTTACAAAATTGATGGTTTGATTTATCAGAAATAATATTTTTTGAAAAAATCGGATTAATTATTGATCTTGATAATGACGTTTCTGAAGTAACGCCGACCGTGGGACTAAAAGTTTATTTTTTGAATTACGACGAGCGCTAATGAATTCTTTGATTAAAACACCTGGTGGCCACGCTGAGGCATCTAGCAATTTGTTAAGTTTACTTTCAGGAACACCTATTTTAACAGAAATGAATTTCCGATCAACATTGCGACGTAAGGTTGATTGATTGACACAGGTTGATTGATTTCGAATTTATTGTTTATAAACAATCTGATATCATCATCAGTGACGTCCTTGGATAATCCAGAAACAAAAATCCACCGTAAAGGCTCAACGGTACGCAGAGCAGCATCTAAATCACCACTACCAATAATAATTTTGGGCGATTCCGTAATACTATTTAACAGGTTGTTAGTCTCATTATTTCGCAAATGAAAACCGTCGTTCTTATCGCGTTGTTGGATACGTGTATTTTTTATCGGTTTTTTGTTATGTTTGCTTTTATCATTGTGTGTTTTTAATTCATTTTCAATAGGTATTGGTGAGACTTCTTGTACAGAAGTAGCGGTATCAATAACATCAATAATTTCATTTCCATCTGCAGATAAAGTATTATGATCATTGTTGATAGATGGATTGATTGCAACATTGTTTTTTGAGCGTATCATTACAGACAGTAGTTAGATTTGTCAGTAGATTCACATTCTTGATCTAAATGAAAATTTAACTTATCAGGTTTGGTCTCTCGGATAATTGAACATATTCTTATTATCAATAGCCATCAGCTCTGTTCATACAGCATTCTAGCTTGTTCAGGAATTATTGTTTGAACCATTTTACCATGACGTTTTGAAATCAATTTTTTTTCTAATAAATAATAATAATTATTTTAACATAGAAAAATAATGGAAGAGTCAACAGTCTGACTACAATGGATTCGATCCCAAGCTTGTTCTTCTTATTATTCTATAGACAACCCGAAAAAGACAAGTCGTTCTCTACCCCGAGGAGCCATCGCCGCCGACTGCGACCTCTGCGCCTACCAAATGGTGGCTCTCCTCTCAGAGATCGCTGCACCATCCGCTTAGGCTCGCAGAACATGATAGAGACTGCGTACATGCTGTCCTTTTATTTCATGAACGAGATCAGGAATAAATTATTAAAGGAATTTTTTAAATTCCTGATCTCGTGGTTGAATACAACTCGGTAAGCGTCGTCATCATCGCGTTTGGGGCCATATATCATGCGCATAATTTTTCTCTCAAATGTCATTAACCTCATAATCTCCCATCAGGGTCCCACTCTCACACCCATACATGTCAACAGGTCTGATCAACACTTTGTACAACTTCAGCTTGTCGGCATTTGCAAGGTATTTTGACTTTAGCAGTGGTCGTAAGGCATACAAGGCACGGCTGCCAGCGCTTTAATATCCCCTCCCACACAATTATCATGAGAGACAAGGGATCCGAGGTATCGAAAACTTGTCACTTCTTCAAAAGTGTGGTCACCACTACTAAAATCCATTACATGGATTTTAGTTGTGGTGACCACATTTGGTCTCTAAAACCAGTGATCATATATATTTTGTTTTCGACTCATTGATTTTGAGAACAATGAAAGCTGAGAATTGTTCTCAAAATGCTGAGAAGTGGATCCAATAATTCTCTGACACTATTGCCATCAATCCAATTATACAGGTATCATCTACATATGCCCGAACCTGGTTGGACTGGCGGTACAAGATGTTGTCCTGAGGTGTTTCACTTTTACGAAAGATAAATTCTAACATGAGATTAAAGAGTATCGGGGACAGAGCATCTCCTTGCTCTGATCAGTGACTGACCGATTCGGATGTATAATCCTCCTTGGTACACACCTACAATCTTTTCCGCCAGCTAAGTGATTCTATCAACTATTATGTAAGACAGTAATTTGTATACTGTGCAAAGGAGAGCTATGCCGCGATAGTTTTCACATTTTAGTCTTCTCCTTTTTTAAGAATAGGGCACAACACGGCCATTGTCACTCATCTCCGCAGTCTGTATTTAATAACTTTCAAATACAAGATTTGACACTCGTGTTGAACATTAATTAAATCAGAGAAATAATTCTTCCAAGTGTCGAGCACTGCATCGATGATAACACGGTGGGTTCCATCCTGGTTCCGAATGGCGATAGACCTAGATCAGAAAGTATAGTTCAGTCTAGTGACTCCTTTAAAGAAATTACGAAAACTGTGATCATTGCTGAGTTGTTGTACTCTTAAGACTTTAGCCTTCCACCATTCAAGCATTTTTGTCTACAAATTCTATAAATTAGCAAGGACCGCTTTGTTCTTACGTGCGGTTGTAAAAAATATTCACGCTTCCTTATAGGTTATATTCTGTTGCTCGATAGCAGGGCGACACTCCTCATCAAATCAATCATTTTTGAGTTTAATTTGTACCATGGCGGCATTGACAACCGAAGTTTTGAATACTTCCCATAGCGCGTTCACATCATCAGAATGGGGGTTGGTTTCCATAATGCTACTGCTAACAAGATTCTGATATTGTTTTTTCTCATCTTCGTTTATCAGAAGACCTTCACAGTTGAAACGTAAGTTTCGTTTTCCTTTGATCCTGACTTGTACGAAAACTTCCATCTTAGCTTTGCAG
This sequence comes from Tipula confusa, assembly GCA_963556175.1. NCBI lineage: Eukaryota > Metazoa > Arthropoda > Insecta > Diptera > Tipulidae > Tipula > Tipula confusa. The sequence goes on along the minus strand of CAUVYK010000373.1, from coordinate 45,304 downwards.
TGACCAATTCATGATCACTGCTTACAAATTTGACAGTCGACCAAGTAATTACCACAAGGTCAATTTGACTGTGGGACATGTTACGACCATTTTATTCTGGTACATTTTAAACTTACATTTTAACAGCTTACATTTTAAACTGGTTTTAATTGGTTGCAATCTAAAGGAGAGGCGTATTAAAGAATACTCATCTATCTTTTGTTCAACTTTTGAGAAACAATTAAAGCTTTAATTAAATAAAGTCCCAAACTATGGGAGCAAAATCGTCGTGCTAGTCTCGTTCGGTAAAGACAAGAATTTATTTTGTTATATACAACTGAAACATGCATTCCATGGGGAATGAGTATTAATTATAAGTCCATGGTCGTTTACTTTATCGACAGATTTCAATTCGGTTGCATTTATTTATAATTTTGGTAAAATATTAGGCCGTGAAGCCTTTGTAATAAATATTGAATTATATTTACTATCATTAATGAGAAACCCATTAGAAGTGGACTAACAAATAACATCAGCATAAATGAAAACTACAAGTATTAATACATGAAGTGATGTTTTCAAAAATAGTGAAAATAACAATGGTCTAAAACAGATCATTGAAGAACTCCATCTGCATTAGCGTGGTTACGAGTATTGTCTGTTATAAGCTACATATTGCATCCAATCACTTAGATAGGATTCTAACAGTTTTATTGCGGTGTTGTCTAAATTGTGAAACAACATTATATTTTGTGATTGATCATGTCAAACGTCTTAGAGAAGTCTATCAAAATTAAGATGACAAAAGAATTATAGTTTCAAGATCTCTGAGTGCTAGAATATTTTCGAATCCATCGATAGCATGTTAACCAGAATTGTATTTTTTTTAACATTTTTTTTTATTGGCATACATACGAGCAGAATATAAAATGTAAATAATCATTATTGGTATATGCCAGAATGTAACATAAATGTAAAGGGAATGTAAAATAAATTTAGTTTATTCAAAACACAATGGAGACCCTTAGACAGATTAATTAAATTATAGTTAAAATCTCCTAATAAAATATAGTAATCATACATTTATATAAGATCTGACATAATTGTGAAGTTCAGTAAAACCATTGATATTAACTATGGGGGTGGCACATATAGAAGGTAGTGATCAACCATTTTCTAGAGCTTGGGACACTCGGTTAAAACACATTCAATTCGGTTTTTTTTGTGTCACATCAAGATATTTTACCTTGAAGTCAGAGCGGTAGTAGACTCATACACCGCCACCGATACGATTTCGATTAAATCTATTAATATTGTATCCAGATATCTAAAATTTCGTATTGGAAATATTGTCATTTTGGCAAGTTTCAGATATGCATAGAACATTTAATTTAAGTTGTTTGATTAAGATACATACTTCATTATAATATTTTGGCAAGCTGCGTATATATTTACATATCCAATTATGAAAGATTTGTCGTCAGAACTAAATCCTAATGAATTTACAGTTTAGTTAATTGTTGCTGCCTCATTGAGGTTTATACTCTATTTCCAAATAAATAAAAAAGGAGAACTAAACTGAGCACAATACTAAATACTGCAAAAAGACGCAGCCTTTACGACGTGGTTTTTACAGTAAATTTCTGGCAATATTAATTTTAAAAGATCTACATGTGATGAATTGTTTATTAGATTAAGGCGTGATACGGTTATACACACTTCAAGATGATAATTTTCCGTGTTTTGTAAAATATAAAACTAAAACCAACTCAAAGTGAAACCATAGATAAATTAAAACCTTATTTTTTACGTCTAAACACTTTCTTAATGGTTTACAAGTTAATGATGAAATAAACATGTAGTATAGTTAACCATTTAATCATAAATTTGATTTAAAATTTAAAAAAAACTTAACTATGGGGAAATTAGAGTAAAAACTTAATAAAAATTAAGGTTTTAATTCATCTATGGTTCCACCTTTAACGATTTGAACCCAAAAATTTATTATGATATAAATTTGATTAAATAAATCAAATAAATAAATTTTCTGACTAAAAGTAATGATATCCAACGGTTATTGCTTGATAAGTCGATTTTGGGACTTATCAAGTTCGCACACCCTATAAAGTTGATAAACAAAACAAACTCCCGCAAGTGTATTTTACTACAAGTAAAATTACATACTTGTCTCTCTCTTTCTCTTTCTTTTCCGTCGGATTTTGTATAAATATTTTGCCAGACAAACAACAAAACATATTATTACAATAATATGAAGTATGTACAAAAGAGGGTTTTGAATATGTACCAAAAATAGAAATGAGCATTTCGTGTTGTTGTTGAAACTTGTATATATTGCATTGTAGACGTAGTAAATAGTAATTCCGAACCAACATCTCTTGCTACTTTCTTCTCTCGGTTTATTTGTTTTTATTTTATTTTAAAAAGAGTCGATGTTTTTGAGTGTGAGTGGTAAACATTAGTTTCATTCTAGCGGTTACGAGAGATGGTTGAATAAATTTTACGTATTAAGTGTCCTAATATTTTTAGATTTTTTTTTTTTAGTTTTGTGTTTATGCTAGTTACGTTTTGAGGATTGATATAGTATTTGTTTGTACCAAATCAGGTAAAAATAAGTGTAGAAAGTTAATTTAAATGTTGAGTAACTTATTTTCTTACAGAAAATTATCCAAATATTTAGTGAGAAAATTGGTTGTGTTTTGGATTGTGTGTGTGGAAATTTTATATGGATACAATTATGTCATGAAACGCGCACTTAACATGTGTTTATTGTGTTTTGGATTATCCTTTTTCCCGAGATTTGTAAAAAATTATAATGCTTATGTGGTGAATAACGTACGTACACTAAACTTTGGCTTGGTTTGGTAAGCAATCACGTATAATTCAATGCTGTGCGTAAGGACAACTAATTTCAATTAATATGCAAATTTACTAGTGGTTTGTTAAATTTTAAAAATCATGTAAATCAAAAAGCCAATATTTGCACGCTAAATGTAAGAATATTATGTGAATTTTTGTATTTTTATTTAAGATACATATTTTGTTTTTGTTTCGACTCTCACCGTTAGTAAAATATAAAATGAATTTACAAGATGCAATTTACAAGATGATCGTGTAGTGCATAAACGTTTGTTGCCGGAGTACACTTCGATATATGGTCAGATATCACACCTCGAACTAGGAGATCAAAAAAATGTTGATAGTGTTGTACAGTAAAGATGAGAGAATTTAAATCGCGTGGCTAGACAATTCTATGAAAGTGATGACCAACTCTTATTATTATTATGGTATACTTTTATGTATGTACATAGTTTATTATAAAACGGCAACAATATATTTTTTACACGTATACAAATGTAACGCGAAGGGTTGTTTATTAATAACAATAGAGCTGAAATAAAAAATATTATCAATTTAAATAGAAAGTTTTCCATTTTTCGGTTACCATGTCATGCATAATATACAAACAAAGGTGAATTAGTTATAATTAAGAAAATTAATTAAGAATCTAATGATTGTTAAAGAATTAAATAAAAGACAATGTCAATGGTGGGTTCGAATTCGAATATTTTTTTTAAATTTATGGTGCTGACATTTTATTTCATATAGTGAATAGTTGTTTAATAAAATTACACCTCAACCACTGAATATAGTATATTGTTATCTTAGGGGAATTGTATTCTCTACAATTTTGTATGTACGAATGGCCTAAACCTTGATTCATCAAGGTTTAGGCCATTCGTTTTTATTTCGAAAATCGCAATAAAATGTACATAAATAAACACATGCACTTACACACTACTCAATGTAGACGATGAAATAAAAATAATTTTTATAATTTTTTATTCTATAGGACATTTTTTTTTCTAAATTTTCCTTTCATATTTTATGGAGGATAAATACTTAAACTATATTTCAACTTTAATACTTTAACACAAAATCTTTAGTTAATAAATTAATTTTGATCTTAAACCAATTCGATAAGATTTAAATTCAAAATTGTTGAAACATGTAGCACGGTTTTTATTCGCACCCGATATATGCTATGCAAAGCAGTTAATTTTAGTCTGAATTTAAATTTAACTTGCTATTTATTGGTAAACTCAATTTATTTAACATCAAACCAGAGACTATAATTTTTAATTCAATTGCACAGTGAACACTTCAAACTATAAATAATTTTATTGAAATCTATAAAAAAAATATTTGGATGAAGCAAAGTGAAATCGAAAGTACAATCAACAAAGTCAATTTTGTAAATATCCTTGAAATTTTGTTCGCGTTCTTTTAATAATTAACAAAACACTAATCAACAAAATTTTCGGTAAGGATCTACAACCTTTATGTCCGACTGTCCGAGATTTTTGAGATAGTTATGCCTTGGTGTAGTCACATACGAAAAAATCTCCTAAACCCTTCTATATTACAAGCCGTATTGATTCTAATGCTATCAAACAAGATTAACGACAACGACTAAAAATTATTGTTGGTTTTGATAGAATTCGTCTTTTTATAACATATTTACTTATATTCTCACTCATTTGTATAGTGTTACGATTACTAATATATTCATGTTTAGATTGAAAATAAATGCAATATTGGTAACAATCGAGCTTATTATATGAGGTTTTGACATGTCTTATTCTCACAAATACATTTAGCACATTATATTTTTCTACAGTAAATAAGTGAGTAGTGTTGGGATTCCTAAAAGGGTTTGAATACTGATTTGTTTTTCAGAGCCAGCATCTTTGATGTGGATGAAACGAAGTTTTATTACTCTGCACTAATGTACTGATGTTGGTGGAAATTATACTATAACAAGTTACAGATTAGATTTAAGTACATATTTCTGTTCCTACTTTCGTTCTTCTTCAATTTAACCTACAAATTCATCAGAAATGTAATGAATTTAAAATACAACTAAATCCTAATCATAAGCGATTTAATAATTTTATTGTTGTTTCTTTTCAATACTTACCTCTCCAAAAAATATTCTTTTTTTTTTCATTTTGTTGTATTAGTTGAGTAAATACTATTCTAACTATAATCGATCTCCAATTTTGTAAATCAGCTATTATATTATTAAATTTCACTTTGATCTGTATTGAAACAACCAAGCATTAAAATTCGCGTCGCTAAAATGATTCGACAGGTTTTCTGACGATTCAAGTGATTCGCGGTATTCGAGCAACATATAAGCAACATGTGTAATTTGTTTTCACTTATCAAATTCTTAAAATTTGCCTATACGTTACAAATTCTATGTTTCCGCAATGGTAAAAATTTGTTTCCTTTCAAATAAATATATTGAAGCGACAATAATAAATTCCATATTATTAATGGGTAAACAAACAATTAATTAAATTAAAATGTAAATAAAAAGTTAATTCTTTTGTTTCATCGTTTTTTGCATAAAAAGTAAAATTTTCGTATTCTTTTTTTTTGTGTGTGTATACGTCAAAAAGCAGATCCCTTTTTGAAATCTATATCTTATATCTATTCGCTTGCTTCTTGCGATGTGTGTGGCAACGGGCTTAAACAAAAAAATATACCGCGTATAAATATTTGTGATTTAAATATTAAATAACTTTTCTAACTTCTTCACCATTTGTATTTTCACCATTTGTATTAGTGTTTTGTATTTTCATTTACATACGAAAAAATATATAATTTATGCAAATTATAACAAAGAATAAAGAAACAAATAGCTTAAAAGCTTTCTAACATAAGTAGAGTGCTTCCGAGCACCCGCGAGTTGTTAGCGAAAACACGAATAGAAAAATTAATTGATTGAAGTAAAATAACATTATCCAACAACAACACAACAAAACATGTTATAAATTTTAGGTTACAATTATTATTATTATATGTTAAAGGGACATCGTGTTTTTGTTGAAATTAAGGACATGGTGCGGTATCCATTTTCTGGAAATGATCTTTGAATTTCTAAAAACAAAACTTTTTTTATATGAATCACATCTGCTCTTGTTGTTTTAAAACTTATGTTGGGGGGACAGGGAAACGAAACGAGATGGTGTAATACCATTAACAATCCAAACAGCAATGAATTAGACTAACCGTAAAAGTAACCTTATGTGCTCCCTCCCTATTGAGTAATATAAGAGACTAATTTTATATAAACATAATGGGTTGGAGAAAAAATGTATATTGAAAATCATAAAATGTATAGTTTTCATTTTTGTGGGAGAGATAAAGACACGGTGTTTTGTTTATTGTTGATGTAGTTAGTTTGTTAATCAACATAACAAATTTTTAATGTTGTGATTTATGAATAAGTAATGAGAGTTTTTATTTATAACCAAGATAACATACTTCATCTGTGATTGCACTGTGTTGCAATTTATTAATCGTTTCGCGTCTATACACATTTCTATACAGACTTACTGAAGATAATAAAACTTATATTAGATGATTTAATCAATCTCTTATTACAAACAACAAAAATCATTTTAAGAACAAAAAGAATCAACAGCACCATAGTGATGACTTTTTTTACCAAATATTAGTTTTTTAAACATAACTAATGTTGTGTGCATTAAGCGACTAAACTAAGTTTGAACTGTCTTATAGACGAGAGCTTAAATGTGAATATTATTAACCTCTTTAGAGTTATTTGAATAATTTTTCGTAATTTGGAAAAATAAAGTCGGTAGTATCGATCCTCCTTGTTGGATCTTGAAACATAAAAAATTAAGAGACGACTGAATTTTTCATTAGAATATCAAATAAAAATCACTCTCGTCAGCTAAGCAAATTTCATCTCTAATAAAAAATAAAATTTTTCTTGCTAATAAATTAAGTCTGCAGAATATTAATAAAAATTTAAAATATGACGTTGTAAAGAAACAAAAACATTTTTAATCTTCGATGGCATTGAACTCTTACCAATAAAATAATTAAATCCAACCATTTTCGTTAACAATCCAGAATTTTCCAGCTATTTACACCTGCTTAGCTTACCCACAACTTCACAAGCAACAGAAAAATACACAAAAAATCCTTGAAATAATTTAAAAGTCTTCACTAATTTTTTCCTTTTCTGTTTACACAGTCAAGATTAGTTTTTGTAAAGTTTTACAAAAATAAAATATTTTTTGTTGTTTTTATATTGTTCTTGAATTCTAAGTTTACCAAACCACATTTTTACTTAAATAAAACTTTCATGTTGTTGTTTGTCCAGTTTTTAAGTGTGCGGTTAGCTTTTATAGTGTATATTGTCATCATAATGAAAATAATTGAGTCTAACTACACAACTATAAGCACAATAGATACCTAATTAGATACCTCTATTACAAAAAAAAAAAAATTGACCCATGCACATAACAACGTTTGATGTTACCAAAGGTACGTTATTACCAAAGGTAGCAATTGCGAGTGACTGATTTCTAATATCTAGTATAATACTATATAATATTTTTTTATGTAATGCTTACATATTATATATAAATGCAGTATTGTTGCTGTTATTGAACGAAATCATTATGTGTGTATATCGTTGTTAATTTCCGGAATTTTATTGTTATTTAGTTTTTGTTACCAAAAAGAATTTCCGGTTGAATTGCAGTATTCCAACACTAAACACTATGCGCTTTATGATAATTTATGTAAAATATTCATATAAAATTTGCCTTTATCCACAAAATTTAGATTTGCTAAACGAGTTTTTAAGCGTTTTAGTTTTATAATATTATTATGTATGTGATCGGGCAAAATAAGTGATTTGTGTTTGTAATATTTTTATTTTTATACGAAATCAAATCTTTCTATAATAAAAGCCAAACTCATCGCGTATAGCACACGCCGATATATAAAAAAATAAAATAAAATTCTCAATTTTGTGTGTGGTGTTAGTAAAATTCAAATACATATAACAAAAAATTTGAATTTTTTCGTTACTATGACAATTTCAATAAATAAATAACTCTAATATAAATCTAATTTTTCTTCATAGTTTTCATTCTCACTGATACTTTAACAAATCTAGAATTTTTACAGCCGTATTGGATGAATTCGGCTTTTATTACAGAAGGTTTTGACGAAATCCAAGAAAAATCCATTAAAACTCGAGCTTAAAGTGTTTTTTCGTGTCTAGTGTGTATATAGTTTTATACACATAATATAAATAATATTATTTACAATTTGAGGTGATCAAAGTATGGGAAATTTACCATCAAATCAAAAGCATCATAGTCGAAAATGTCGAAGTTTGCCTAATTCACCGGATGTGAGAAGGTAAGCTTAAATTTATTACGTAGTTTCCTAATAATTTGTTGTATGTTTTCGTTTTGCACAAAGAAGAAATAGTGTATATATTTAATGCCTTAAGTCCACAATAAACATATTTGAAAAGTGTTTATGGTTTTGCATTGATATATTTGATATAATGATATTTGCATTGGTATATGACTTTTCTGTCTTACATGTAATGTTGAAGGGAATCACTTTCCTGACGGAGAAAATTGAAGGTGACTACCAAGGAGAATTTCATCCGAATTGGTCAGTCACTGATCAAGTTTTTTACTGAGGATGATTCCTTCTAAATATTACGAAACATCTCGTGATGTACATCAGGTGTACTTGGATTTCCAGCTAGCCTATATGACTCAATCAATCGGAATAGCTTATGGTTTGCTTTGCGATATCTACGAATACCAGTCGAGCGATTATGCACAGATTTTAGTGGCAAAAATTATTGTTAAATATTAATAATTTTTCCTAGCAAAACGTGTGTCGATTTTAAAATTTATTTGTAGTAGGTGTGTCGTTTCTTACTTCTCTGTGTTTTGTTTATAAACGAATTTGACATTTATCGTTTTGTGTTATTTTGATTCGAAAACAAACAATTTGCTGTGATAAAATTAAATGTAAAATAATAAATTTAATATTAAAAAATATATGTAATTTTAGTTTAGTGAATGTGTATATTATATAAATAATAAATATATATATAGTATTCCATCGCTGAATACTATTTCAAGTTCAAATTAAAAATAAATTGAGAGTCATTTCTATGTGAAAAATTAATTTAATCATATATACAAGAGTGTTGTCCTGTATGCTGTATCTGTTATGTATAAGCAAAAAAATATAAAACAAAAAATAAATAAATAAAATTCAATTTTTCATATACATTTTTTTTATCGAAACCTACCAACGTTCTTCTAAATTATTTTATATTTAAGACAGATTTTTCATTGTTATGAAAATATTGTCTAGCAGTTTTGACATTACGAAAATATTGTATTGTAGTTTTGGTTGCACACAGATATCTATAAAAAAAAATTTATTTTGTTTACCAATAATTTTTGCCACTTAAATCTGTGCATAATCCCTTGGCAGTACTGATATTCAACCGACCAACGTTGGAACTGAAAAAAGTCTTCATTGTTTTGAGCACATATAAATGCCTCAAAAGAAGAATCTTTTGACCCTGAAATAAAGGCCACGATGCAGATAATATGTAACATGTTTTTGTGCCATAATAAGGGGGTAAATTCTTGCATAATAAGTTCCACCCATCTTACTAGTCCATAAGATAATTTTAAAACAGCTACAGGGCATACTACTCGTAATATGTAGATTTTACTAATCACTAATGCCAGATATTTAAGGAAAAAATCAATATGATCCTTCCAAACCATTTAGTGGTTAATGGTTAAGCTAAGATATTTAAAAGATTGAACGAATTCAATTTTAAAGCAAGAAACTAGTCAAGTGACTTGATCACAATGTACTTAATGATAAATAATGTCACGATCTATGACACTATTGTCATTCAATTTGAAAAATATACCTTTAGTTTTTGAGTTTAAGAACATAGAATGAGGAAAGCACCATTTATTTTACTAAGCTTAAATCCGAATTCATATATTGAATATCTGTTCTGCGGTTAAGGTGATTGTACAGAAACACAAGATTGTCAGTGAAAGCTATCAACCTAGAATTAAAATTAATTTGAAAGATAGAATTTAAATAAATTAAAAATAGTAATGAAGCTATCACTGACCCTTGCGGCACACCATCGTTAATGCAAATACCTTGATTAAAAGCATCGTTGATTTTAACAACCTGTGACCGATCAGATAAATAATATTGGAACCACTGCAATGTTACACCACGAAAACCAGCATGGACGAGTTTTTGTAGTAAGACGCCATGGTTTACCATATTAAATGCTTTGGTTAAATCTACAAATAAAGAACCAATCGAGTTTCTCTGGTCTAGACCTTTATATAGAAAATTGGTAAATTCCAATAAAGCGTTTTCCGTAATTTTAAATTTTCTAAACCCGTGCTGATTACTATGTAAAAACTTAGTCTCATTTAAGAAACTGGTAATTCTGGAATGAGCTATCTTCTCAATTAGTTTTCCAATCTCTGAGAGCAATGAAATTGACATATACACAGTTGATAATATTTTTTTTTGTCATCTTTTTTAAAAATTGGAATAACTATATGCAGATAATATCTGTGTAATTCGACTGAAAGGCAACGGTGTCAAAGAACTACTGGGCCCACTTGTACGATTCCCAACTTCCGTTGTCCTTAAAATCATTGATTACAATACAAAATATTTGATCACTGGTCCAAGACGCAATGGATTTTAGTAACGGTAAAAAACTTATAAAATTTATTTGTTACACTGTAGCAAGATGAAAGAATTACAAAATCCAAACCATTCCAATAAGAATTCTCTATAGGTATGAACTTAATGTGGCCATTTTGTGTCTAAATTTGTCTTTTCTACAGCAAAGCTAGACCACTAGAAAATTTAAAATCACGATAAAGTAAATGAGCATTACACTCTATGGTTTTATTGAGCTGTTAGTATTAAGTGCATGTGTTCTATGTAATTTGGGCATAGATTGACATAATAGATGACTTGAAGGAAGATTTCATCCATTATCCAGTTGGTCATTGTACTAGCAAGTTTTACTCCGAACCAAGCAAGGGAAACAGGGAAACAAGATAAGATGAATTATTGAACGAATTCTTAACTAAAAACATCATATAATTTTAAGGAAATTTAAGTTATTTATTAAAATATAAATAAATATGTACAAAAACTAAATAATTTGTTTAAAATTTAGTTAATTTTGTCGAAATCTTATTCTTCAAAGGCATCCAACAATATTTATTTCCTGATTTTTATAAATTTTAATAAATGACCAAGGTAAAAACAAAATAAAATATCAATAAATATACAAAATATCTATACACAATCAAATGACAGAAAATATCCCGAAAAAACTTTACTTGAAGTGGAATTAAAATTATACCGATTTTTTGGGTGCGCTCGGTTTGTAGCTCAAAAATATCGGTATATTTTTTATACCGATGGTCATTAGTGAACACTAGGACTACATCATTAATAAAATTTTTAATAACAAAGGGCTAAAATTAACCCTTAATGAAATCCAATATTAATAGATTTAATATCACTATAGGCATCCTTCGTTAGTACGAATTGGGTTCTATTGTTTAAAAAATTTTCAAATAAATTTAAATAATTCTGTCCCAGAAACATTTTTTTAAATACATATAAGCAACATTAAATTATGGTTTAGTGTATAAAATGTTTTAAGGCGCAACCAGCGAGTCAACTTAACGTAAACAACTTAACGTAATAGTGCGATGTATAGACTTTTTATGTTACTGGTCAGCGAGTCTTTAAGAACGCCGAATACTTGTGTCAAAATTTTACGTCAACTTAACCGAGCGACATTTTTCGTGCCAACTTGTAGAAACGTCAAAACTAATAATGTAATTTATTTCTTTTGTGGTTCTAATTTAAGTTTTATTTAAATTTTATTTAAATATCAAATATAATAGTTTAAAAATATACACACAATTTTAATTAATAAATTAAAATATGTACATACACTGGTACACATACATAAAAACACATACATAAACTGGAAAACAACGTTTCGTTGAAAAACAACCTAGAACAGAAAAAAAAACAAAAAAAATTAATTTTTAGTATTTATCTTAGCCATTGTAATTAGTTAAAACCATTGTAATTAGTTAAGTTTTGCCATATTATAAAAAATAGCTATAAGTCATTTAAAATCAGTTAATACTATTTAAAGTTTTAAACTAGCTTAAGAACCAATGTAAAAATAGGTAATAATTTGTATAAGAATATGAATCAATAAAGAAACATTTGTCAAAAAAATAAATAAATTTGGTCTTCAAAGTAGTACAGGCTGATGAAGAAGATAGTAATCCTCGAAAGAAATTAATTCCTGTTTAAAACGAAAAAGGTTAAATTATATATATTTTTAGAAAAAATATTTCTTTTTGGAGAAAATTTGGATAAACATTAATATAAAATAAAATACATTTCCCTGTGGTTGGGGGACACTCTCACATGCCTCGTAAAAGACTCCTAAACGATCATGCAATCCTTAGAATTTGTAGCGTCCAACACTACACACATAATTAAATATTCAGATATTTCCTGCACGTTCTTATAATTCGCTAACGCTACATGTACACTGTACATAAATATATATAGAGCGTAAAATAGCATTTACACATAGCACTCGGTCGCCATGGCCAGATGAGATGAATTAATTTTTAACAAAATTATTACGATTCCTCATCAGACCGAAACTGAGCTTTGCTTTGCACACCACCTATATCGGAATAATTAAAATAACGACACAACGTCCACTGTCGTTATAATGGTGACCCCGACGTGATTTGCACACGCACATCTTCTGATTCTTTCTTCAACTCTTAACTCGACATGGGTTCGACACATACCGCAGTAAGCCAATTTAGAGTACTTCTCTAACACCGGGTATCTACGAGATCGCGATGGCTTTCATCAGGAGTAAGCTTAACATAAGCACGTGGTATTCACGTGCTTATGTTATTATGTTATGTTATCACTTCAATCGGAGTAAGAAAGACAATCACTCGCAGAGGAGTACTGTAGCATTTACACATAAAACTTAAGAAGAGCAGCCAAGTGTGAATGAATTGGGGCAAGCATTTCAGCAATGTTTGGTATCAATTGATGATAGTAGTTTATCTTACCGATTAATTGCTAAATGCATATTATTGAGTTTGGAGCTGGGAATTCCGTAATGGCATTAATTATTTATTGAGAAGGTAGAATACCATTAGGAGTTATACAGTGGCTGAGGAAGTCAAGAGTGCTTACACCGAAAATACATTTCGAGCTCTTGATGCTAATTTAAAATTATGATAATTTTTGGATGAGTTGTTCTAAATAAAGTTTGTGTTGTTCCTCTGTTTGTGATGCCACCAGTATGTCGTCTATGTAGACTATTACGAAATCAAAGTCTCGTACAATTCCGTTAATAAATCTCTGATATGTTTGAGCAGCATTTATGAGGCAAAATTGCATTCGGGTGAATTCGAATAGCCCAAATGGAGTAGTGATCGCTGTTTTGTGAACGTCTTCAGGTGCGACGGGAATTAAATGATAGGCTCTGGCCAGATCAATTTTGGAAAAAATTGTACAACCATTCAATTTCCTGGAGAAATTTTGGATGTGAGGAATCGGATAACGATCAGGTGTTGTGCCTGTTTTTAGCCTTCGATAATTCCCATATAGTCTCAAATTTAGACCTTTTTTCTCACTATGTGTAGTGGACATGATACCGAGAACGCCGATGGTCGGTAAATCCCTATTTACACCATGCGCTGAAATTCTGTGAATGCAGCTTTGTGACGCACTGCATCTAGTTTTGCCGGGATACCGGTAAATACCCATTAGTAATGATATGATGTACCACGTTGTGTTTGACGGGTAGATTATAATTTGTGGCCGCTGTTAATGAAGGAAATTTTTTCAAAAGCGTGCCATATCCGTTTGCGATAGTTAAATGGATCGGAGTTGGTGTGTCAACTCGAACCATAGCGCATTGATTGACAGCTGAGTAGCTGAATCAATCAGATTTTTACGTTTTAAATCGACTAGGAGCCCAAATCTACTTAGAAAATCAGCGCCAATGATTGGACGATTTACATTTGCTAAAATGAAAGCATGTGTAAAATTGCGTTTTAATTCACTGTTAACCTAGAGCAACTTGCTACCGTAGCTATTGATTGTGGAGCCATTGGCGGCTGATAAGACTAGACCTGTATTCAATCGAGATTTAATATTTAAAAAAAAAATGCGGAAAGGTATAACGAAAAGGTCTGCGCCAGTATCGATCAAGAATTTTAAGGGATTTTGTAAAATCGATATCATGTACCGTACCAAAACTAACACAAATGTTTATACAATAAAAATTGTACTCTAAAACACAAGGTACACTTTAAAATTTCTATTAGTGAAAAAAACGTATATGAAATGCACTCACACTCAAATATAACAAAACAAAACTGTTGTATTGCGTATGTATTGTGTTTTGTAATTATAAACCAAGTAAACACTCATGCAAAGTAACAACAAAGTTGTCGCTTTTTATTTTATTTTGGTTGTTTGTGATTTTGGACCAAAACCAAAACCCTCTCTATTATACAAGCCGTCTTGTAACTTTCGTTGACATAGATTAACAAAACCTATATACACAATTGAGTGTATTGGTGCTATGAAAATCCATACCAAAAAATGTATAATTTTCTGATTCCTACTACCTATTTAACATTTGTATCTCTAAGTTACGGACACTATTTAATGTGTATGGATAAATGAGAATATTTTCGTCTCTTTTTTTATTATTTGTGTTTTGTACAGGAAAGAGATAACATCAATTTTGCCTTTTAAATATTTTTTTTGACAATTTTTACTCTTTTGTTCTATAGTATGGAAATGTTTATTTTATTTTACATTATATCAAAACCAACACTATTGTATAATTATACAAGCAAAACCAACACTATTGTATATTATACAAGCCATGAAGCTTGGCTAAATAAAACATATTATGACTACTATTTGGCTATGTGTTAGTGAATTTGACTACAGTAAAGATCGAAACAAAAAATTATATTTTGCACTATCCATTCTGTTCTAAATTCTTAGTATATAGTATAGTATATAATGAAGTAAATAATAATAACAATACTTCTCTCTCTCTCGTTAAATAATAAATTTGTGTTTTGCTTTGTCATAAAGAGCGCAACATACTGTTGTTCCATCATTCGTATTCATTTTTTATTTACATCAAAGCATATAATAAAAGTATATACAAATTATACTACGTCACAACACTAGTACTTATGTATAGTAGTCACTTTTTGGCATAAGTATCGCAACTTCATGGCTTGTATATACATTTGTGTTGGTTTTGATACAAGCCATGAAGCTTGCCTAAATAAAATATATTATGACTACTAATTGGCTATGGGTTAATGAATTTGGCTACAATAAAAATCGAAATAAACAATTATATTTCGCACTGTCCATACTCCTCTAAATTCAAAGTATATAACATTTCTACAAAAAAAACGAAACAAAAATTATATTTTGCACTATTCATTCTGCTCTAAATTCATAGTATATGGTATAGTCAAAAACGTCTCTATAGTAAGACCAACTCATTTTTTCGTACACTAATACTACTATATATTCGCCTCAATAAAGTAGTATTGGTACCAGAACAAATAACAAAGCAAAAATAACATAAAAAAATTAGCTATATGAGTATTAGTAAAAATATTTTTTTGTTTTTGTTTTACGCTCTATCTGTACACAACCAATACTACATCAAAGAGGCGCATTGTCCCTTTAAATTTTTGAATAGTTGGTCTTTCTATAGAGACGTTTTTGGTATAGTATATAATGAAGTATATAATAATAATAATACTTCTCTCTCTCGTTAAATAATAAATTTGTTTTTTGCTTTGTCATAAAGATCGCAACATACTGTTGTTCCATCATTCGTATTCATATTTTATTTGCATCAAAGCATATAATAAAAGTATATACAAATTATATTATGTCACAACTCTTATACTTAGGTATAGTAGTCACTTTTTTGCATAAGTACAAAAACGTCTCTATAAAAAGACCAACTCATTTTTTCGCACACTGATGCTACTACATATCCGCCTCAACAAAGTAGTATTGGTAACATAACAAATAACAAAGCAAAAATAACACAAAAAACTAACTATATTAGTGTAAGTAAAAATATTTTTTTGTTTTTATTTTACGCTATATCTGTACACAACCAATACTAGATCAAAGAGGCGCTTTGTCCCTTTAAATTTTTGAATAGTTGGTCTTTATATAGAGACGTTTTTGATAAGTATCGCAACTTCACGGCTTGTATATACATTTGTGTTGGTTTTGGTTTCTATAGTATGCGAGTGTTTATTTTATTTTACAATACATTCATATGTTCATATGATTAGATAGCATTAGTATGCGATGAATACGGCTTGTAATAAAAAGGGGTTTTGGTTTTGACCGTATAATCATAAATTATATTTACAGGGTAGTATAACTCAAATTGTGCGACGTTACTGGTGTTATTAACTGGTTCCAGTTTATTGATTTTGAAATTGCACGGCTTGTTGCATTTCTGTGCTCGTGTGCCGTAATTTCGGTGATACAAACACATGTCTGAATGAATGTTTGCAGCTATGTTGAAATCTGTATGTTGAAATCTGTCTCGTGATAAAAATTGTCGTTTCTTTGAACGGTTTCTAGAATTTTCAGATAGTTGTGCATAGGGAGAAGCAAACCAGGTGCGTTTGATGGCACTATATCAGCCATGAAAGAGTATCGTTTGGAACGCGTTGCTCTCCAAGAAACTCAATGGCAAAAAAGAGATGATCATCTGTCCTAATTGCTACATTGCTTTACAGTGGAGTTGACCTCGGCAATCTTTGTGTTGGTATTATTCTTTCGCTCAAGGTGAAAAAGGCTGTTTTAGATTACAAAGCAGTTGATAATCGCATGTGTAAACTACGTTTACGCATGCAACTAGCCAACCTGACAGTCATTTGTCTGTAACGTAATTTTGCAAATAAACCAAAGTCTCTGTTTACGAAAAAAAACTCGTTTTACGTTTGTTTTTTTGTTTAAAATGCCACCAAAATGAACAAATCCCGAAAATTTCGGCACCAATTAAGGTGGTTTGAGAAATTCTAAACGCTATATAATCTTCTTAACAACCAAATGAAAGGTAAAACAGCCAGCAGTGATACTTTTAATATTCTTAAATATCCCAATGTTTCCAAAAAAAATAACTGAAGAGCGAGTGAGATACGTACCAGAACAGATGTTTAAGTTAAATGAGTCTGGTCTTTACTAGAAAAGTATGCCCGACAAAACTTTTATTTCGAAACCTGAAAACATGATAACGGATTTTTACCTGGTCATTTGGAGATCCAACAAGAAAGCGTGTTTGACATCGAGTATTTTCAGGGCCTGGATAAAAAAGCGTCTTTCACCTTCTGTGAAATCTTATCTTTAACATAAAACTTTAGATTACAAGACGTGGTTATTATTGGTCAATGCTCTCGGTCATCTTCTCGACGTATGCAATTTATCTGGTAACATTAGGCTTGAATATTTACCTGAGAATACTTCAGAATTGATCCAGCTAATGGAATCATAAACTAGAATGACCCTGTCGAGTAAGACACCCAACATTGGACTTATTTTTCTCACCGATTGCTTCCACGTCAGTTTTCTATAATAAAAATTAAAATCATAAAGATTTGGAATCTGATGTGGAGTTTATGTAGATCTGAACTCTATCTCTTTATAATAGAAACCAAAAGAAACAACACAAATTGTAACTCAATTATTCAAAAATTTACTAAAAAATTCTATTTAACGAAATTTCGATTTACGTACAAGTTTTCGGGAACGAATTAATTTGTTAAGCGAGGGATTGGTGTATTTTCCATCCTGCAATTGAAATGAAATATCCTGCAAATGTGGTATAGGATAACAATCGGGTATATTGTTACATTGTTTAAAGCATGATTATCACCGCAAGACATTCCCTCTCTTAATATCGCATAATTTATTATTTTTTGTAGGATTATTTGAAAGGTAAGGTTTATGCTGATCATCCACAAACAATTCAACAACTTAAAAACAAAATTCGAGCTGAAATTGAGGTCACTGATCCGCTTTTATTAGAAAAAGACATCGACAATTTTGATGTTCGGATGCAGGCCTGTAGACGAAGCCGTGCTGGGCATATGAACGATATCGTTTTTCATACATAAATGGCCTTTTATTATCAATAAATTTTCTCTTTTCATCCCAAAATGTGTGTTTATTTTACAAATAGAAAAACGACTAACAGATGGCCAACGCTGTAGTTATATAACATAGTTGTAACGGATCAAGGTGCGAGTCCTATAAGTGTCATTAAAACGACACCATTGAGATCCGCAACCCCGATGGCGTTAACAGAAATCTCCTAGCAGAGGCCTTGCTGCGGTATGATAGCCGGCTAGAGCTCAGGGTGGGGCGTGGGGTTTGCAAGGCATGCTTAGAAGCTGGAATAACCGCAGGAAGGAGAAGACGGGAAGGCGGGGTCACTTGAACAAGTCACTTGAACTTGTAACCAACACATGAATACGAAAAATAAAAAAAAAGAATCACCAAATAAATTTGAACAGTAATTGTAATTACGATAAAAAAATTAAATTAACAGAAAACAATAGCAACAATTTTGAGAAAAAAACAACCAATAAATAAAATATTAAAACTTAAATAAATGAACAAAAGAAACAAAAAAAAATCTTAATTAAATAAACACACTTAAAACGACAAAACACAATCTTTAATTCTAATTACACACACAAAAGAAATAATAATATATAAATAATAAAACTTAACTAAAATTTCGCTCATCAACTGTTGTCGCACAAAATGACGAAAAACATGGCCATATTCGTAATGTTTGTCTTCGATCATCACAGAATCATCACTAGTTTTAACAATTATTTCGTTTAGTAGGAAATGTTGTAAATATTCATCCATACAAACTTGCAAACCATCTTTACGTTTGATTTTTATATTTTGGAGGCTTGATTATTACGCTCGTTTCGTTGCGGTCCTGCACATTGGCGATTATAAATTTCAATCCCACAAATTCGAGCTGATCAAGCTAAGTTGATGGTGTATGCGTTGATAACTATTCTGACCATTCTTAGCCGAATGCAACTTGCAATGGATGGTCGGCGATTTTCAATAATATCGTTGGCGAATTTCAATCAGAATGGGAGCAACCACATGGCTTTATTTTAATTCAATTATAATTTTTCGTCACAAATCACAGTTTCAAAAAAAATTTTATTTATTTTTATTTTATTTTTATAATATCTCATTAGATTAATTTTTCTCAAATTGTATACTATTCCTCCTCTTGAATTACATAAAAACACGCTTTATATACCTACTCATTACCCGTTACTTATTTTGTAAACAAACAATGTAGGGGCAATGAGGAGGTATACAACATAAAAAAATAAATTTTAAAATAATTTAAACAACAAAAAAAAATTCGGGGGGTGGACAACATAAATAAATTTAATACAGGGGAACGAGCACAACAAGTCGCTCGTTACATAGTTTCCGAGTAAAATATGACGACTTCGAAGATAAAACTAGTAATCCAGATCAGATATAAAAATAGTAAAGTTCATCGAACTTTACTATTTTGATATCTGATCTGCATTCGAAAGTTTGTGCTACATCTAAGAAGAAACTGAAGCATATCTGCTTATTCTCAAGAGCGTTTTCTATAATGTTTGTTGTTCTATGAACTTATTCCATCTCGTCAAATGATTTTCTCTAAATCCAAATTGGATGGAATCAAATTTCCTTTGGAAACTATGTTAAATAACTACAGCGTTGGCCATCTGTTAGTCGTTTTTCTATTTATAAAATAAACACACATTTTGGGATGAAAAGAGAAAATTTATTGATAATAAAAGGCCATTTATGTATGAAAAACGATATCGTTCATATGCCCAGCACGGCTTCGTCTACAGGCCTGCATCCGAACATCAAAATTGTCGATATCTTTTTCTAATAAAAGCGGATCAGTGACCTCAATTTCAGCTCGAATTTTGTTTTTAAGTTGTTGAATTGTTTGTGGATGATCAGCATAAACCTTACCTTTCAAATAACCCTACAAAAAATAATAAATTATGCGATATCCGCAAATTTTATTGCTTCATCGCTCAAGATGATGAAAACCTTTCATTTCGTTCAATCATCCAATTAACAAAACGACGACGATTTAAATGGTCTGGTGGCCTCAATTTTGTTGAATTAGTTGAATTTTGTATGAATGCAAATGAAGATCAACATGCAAAATGCGTCGTAATGTATAGTTCGTGAAATGTTTTGTTCTTGTAAACGATGCCTGGTTAATGTGCGTGGTTCATTACGAACACTTTCACTAACAGCTGCCACTGCCTCAGGAGTACGAACGGAATGAATATGTTGATACGATCTACGACCTTCCAATGAACCAGTTTCTTCAAAATGATCAATAATTTTACCAATTACACGCTCCGTAGGATGTCCATGTCGACCAAAACACTCACGTAACTTACGAAATGTTGTTTTTTTAAAAAGATTATTTTCGTAATAAATTTAGACAATCAAAATGCGTCATTGTGTTGTTAGCGACACCATGATGATAAATGGCATATTTTCGTCATATGATATATTTTCGGCATAGATGTTTTTTTACTATCGTAAATATGTTGAAATGAGTAGCGATGCACAATAAATCGTAATTGATTTACAAATATGAGCACCTATCATGGATGGCAGTTATGACCCCAGATGTGTACGGCTTTGACCGATTGTCTACTCTTCTAATATATCCTGATCACGTTGGTGGCACCAATTTGGAGATATGAGTGTTGGGATACATTTCCTATTTGATAGTCGGATTTATCTTATCACAAAGTACAACCAACATGTGTATTGTATATTCAATTTATAATTTATATCATTGAGAGATTGATCTATTAGAGTGTATGGCTAAGGACGAACCAGGAACTTGTAATGAACAAGTCCCATGTGCAAGCCTGTGCCCTGCCCAATTACATAGATTGTCCAGACGCTCCCCACCGCAGCTATTTTTATACTGCTAGCTCAGGCGAGGATATGGTCGTGGGTTATGCATTACACAATTTGGTGACTCAATAGATTCAAAAGGACAAGGGGAATAAGTCAATTCGTACCATCAATCTGATTGAAATCCTTTTTATTTTTAATATTTTATATATATATATATATATATTTTCTTGTTGAAAAAATAGAATAATTTTTTTTTTTATTTTAAATAAATTGTGTTTATTTATTTTATTTTATTACAATCTAGTCTCCTGGACTAATGAGCAATTTGTTTCTGACTTAATTTAGTAAGATAAGTATATCTATGACTCCACCCATTGGCATTTCACAGTTTCTGGTAAGTTGTTGTTAATACCACATCGTTATTGTGGATCTAAATCAGCAAGCCACTGTTTGTTCTAACAATTAAATCAGTTCAAAGGGTTTGGTTCTTTTCAGTCTGTGTATAATATTGGTGTTGGTTAACAGCTGAATTACCTCTATATTCACATGTTGCTGGAGCCTTTCTTCGTGTTTCCTTCCATTTTTTTTAATTTCAATTGAAACGGGGTCCACTTTAAGGTCTCCATGTAGATCACTATTCCTGACGTACTATGGTGCATCGACGATTTTCCTTAGTACCCTGTTCTGAAACCTTTGGATGATATTGACGTTGCTGAGTTTTGTACAACCCCAAAGTTCAATACCATAAGTCGATATTGGTTTCAGTATTTGCTTATAAAGTAGTTTTAGTTCTTCATTTTTCTTTTTGACGTGGACCTTCCATCTAAGTTTAGCATCCAGGGTCATGCCTAGATACTTAGCTCTGTTCGCATAGGGTATTATTTCTCGATTTATTGAAACTGGTATATGTCAAACTCGTTTGTTGGTAAATTTTATGTGAACTGATTTAGTTTCATTTAGCTTAATTTGCCATCTTTTAGTCCATTTATATACTTCGGAGATAGCTGATTGTAATTTTTGTGTTGATCCTTCGTTGCTTTTTCTAACAGCTAGGATCGCAGTTTCATCAACAAAAGTCGCCACTGTGTTGTTTTTAAATTCAGATAGATACCTACGTGTATAGTAAATATAAAATCGGTCCTAATACACTGCCCTGTGGTACATCTGCTTTTATTTCTTTTAATTCAAAATAAGTTTCAGCCAATTTAAGCCTAAAGAATCTATCTTTCAAGTATGATTCCAGTATTTTAGCGAATTGCATTGGTAAGAGGTTTCTTAACTTATGATTAAGCCCTTCATGCCAAACCTTTTCGAAAGCTTGCGCCACGTCTAAAATTATCGTGGAGCAGACATTTTTCTCTTCAAGTGGTTTCTCAATTACATTGATTACTCTGTGTACTTGTTGTATTTTTGAGTGTTGACGACGAAATCCGAACTGATGATTTGGGATTAAGTTATTCCTTTCGATCATCGGATTGAACCTTTTAATCAGTAGTTTCTCAAAGAGTTTAGACATAACTGGCAAAAACGAAATTGGTCTATAAGATGAAGTTGTGTATGGTGGTTTTCCAGGTTTTGATATCATTATTACTTCTGCAATTTTCCACAAACTGGGCACAAATTTGGTTCTTAATGCTGCATTAATTAGATAAATATGCTTAACTAGGCCTTCCTTAGTAGTTCTTTTAAAATTTCTGCAGTAATAAGATCATAACCAGGAGCTTTTTTCGATTTCATATTGAATTTTATCTCATGCATGACTTCTTTTGGTGAAGTCAATAGAATTTCTTCATTTTGTTTTTCAGATTCCACCATTATTATTTGAGATTCTAAAGTTTGATCATCATGTGGTTGGAATATTTTTTCGAGCTGCTCTGCAAAACATTGAACTTTACCTTCGTTATTTCGAGCCCATTTCCCCCCTTCTATTCTTATTGGAGGGTTCTGCATTGTTGGCCTTTTAATTTTTTTGGTTTCTTTCCAAAGTGAATAATCAGTCTTGCTATCATTAGTTAGTTTTTTTGACAGTTACTGATTGACTCATCTTTTACTTTTTGGATTTCCCTTCTTAAATTGTTAAATTTGAGTTAAATTGTTTAACTTAGTTTTGTATTAAGGAGCTCTTGTTTGCTGCCATATTCTTCTCGCTCTTCTTTTTTCTGCCAAGAATTCTCTAATTTATTTAGGGTAGTTGTTTCCTTTTATTTTATATTTAATTTGTGGGGTACTTTCCCAGGCTGATTGTTGTATATCATTTACAAATTATTGAACTTCGTTTTCTGTTTGCCCGTCGCTTTTTAGGTTAATTTTTCTTCTATGGACTGCCTAAAGTATTCCCAACAAGTATGTTTATTTATTAGCCTTGGATTTCTTTCTTTTTGAATAATTTTTTCGCTTAAGAGCGTCCTTTACTAAAATAATTTTTCTTTTCAAAACTAACCTAAAAATTAAATTCTTTCTATTGCCTTCTCTTCGCTACTTTTTCGTCATATTATACGTATATAACCAAAACCCTCTCTTTTAATAGAGTATATAATACAACGTACTACTACATATTTATGTAAAACACAGAAGTAAAGAATGAAATTTCATTATTTTTCTTTTATGTATAATGCGAATTGAATGCATAATATTATATACTATACCAAAACTCACATAGTATTCAAAAATATATAAAATGTTATACATATACACAGACAGCCGAAATAAACGGCTAAAAATTTAAATTGATAGAGAAACAATTGATGTACATAAACGCATTTATGATTTTCGATTTGTATAGTGTAGATAGTTTCGAATTTAGAAAAATCATCGACAGGTAATTATTTGCAATTAAAGTTAAAAAGTTACAAAATTCCCTATTTATACTAAAATCTAGGTTCGAAACAACTAGACAGGTATAAAAAAAAATTATGGTTACGTTATGATTTAGGAAATGGGGTGGACCACTAATTTTGGTGCTGGTCCACTAATTTAAATAAAGGCAATGTTACTATTGCGTCATCGGTTTTCATCAAATGTTCAGTGGTTGCTATATAATATGACTCATACGCATCCAGTTTCCATTTTTGATGTATAGTTTTTATAATTTTTGAATTTATGTTGTCTATTGTGTTACTATTTTCAAACATATGTACAGCGACGCTCGATTTGGTTCGGTCTGCTTTCTTTGAATCTCGTACTAAACTCTCTAGAAGTTTGCCCGATATATGAATCCTGGCAATCAGTGTATTTTATCTGATATATATCGGAACGATGAAAGGGTGGTTCCTTATCCTTATAGTTATTTAGTTATTTTTAGTTATATTTAGTTATATTTAGTTTATTTTGACTAATTCAATATTACGTTTCTAAAAAACTCTCTGCAGTTTGTTCATGATTGCCGGGGAATATGGTAAGATTATACGGGCTTTAACAGGTTTCTTACAAGTTGACAATGTGGATAAAAGCAATCTGTTGTTTTTGACTCTATGTTTATTGATAATATTGTCAGAATAATCCAGCGAATAACTATTAGTCACTGCGGTTTCTCTTATAAATTTAATCTCCTCAATAAATTCCGGTGGTTCCATTGGTATACTAAAAAGTCGATGAGCCATTGAACGGAAAGTTGCTGGCTTGTTTGTGGGTGATATGAAGAAAATAATCTATTGTAATGAATCTTTGTACAGGATGGCTTTCTTCAAATACCAAATTTGAGTTTCTTATTGTGCGTTCTTATGATTTTGATATCCAGGAAATTTAAGACATTGTCTGCCTTTGTGTCCATGGTGAATTTAATAAATCGGTTTATGCTATTTATGTGGTTGAAAACAGATGGTAAGACACTTCTTTTGACAACTACAATTATATCATCCACATCACGGTACCAAACTCTTGGGAAAAGCTCATACTGTTTTTTAAATGTTCTTCAAAATGACTCATAAATATATTACTCAAATTTGGTGCTAATTTGCTTCCCATGGAAGTGTCAGAAGTTTGTTGGTAATATTTATCTCTGATCTGGAAAAAGTGTTGGTTCATGCAAGTGGAGGTAATCTTAATGTATGCTTGAATTTTTGGTTGTGGTACTTGATTCTAACATGTGGTCCTCCAGATTGTTGGTATTATAGGGATACAGAAATAATGCTGTTACATCAAACGAAACTAAAAGTTGGTCGTCGACCAGGACCAAATCTTTAATTTTATTCACTAACACTTTGGAATTCTGAATACTGCTTTCTATAGAAGGTTTTGTTTCGTTTAGTTCCTTATGTAAACATTTATCCATATTTTCTGTAGGAGTAGAA
>CAUVYK010000373.1:0-15000 GCA_963556175.1 Tipula confusa | reverse complement strand
AAAGTTGGTCATCTTGATTAATAAAATACAGAACAAAAATAACGGAATTTTAAATGAATGTGATTGGTTGAAAAAAAAATACAAAACGAATGAACGAACGCAACCATAAAAGCGCAGTAAGTGTTAAATAGCAACCCCAAAATAAGCATATCATTTGTATTAATGTCCATTGGACGTACCTATTTATATCAATAGTTTTGAACAATGTATATGATATGAAAAAATTGATAATTGATATGCCACACCTGTGATTTTTTGCTTCTTTCAACAAAATTTTCAAAGCTTATTTCAGGAATCAAAATATTATATATTTACTTTTTTTAGTAGTACAACACTTAAATTTCAAAATCCGAGCGCTCCTATTAGAAAACCCTGCATAATGGATGTTTATTATTTATATAGATGATTCATTCTTTTGTATTTCGTTGAACTCGGTGTATAAATTATTGCCAGATCAAGTTTTGTCATTAAAATGTATTGTATATAGGCTTGTCACCTTTGGAAAATACCAGAGGAGGATAGTTAAACTTTTGTTTTAAATATTGCTAGTGATAAAAACCTTTTACCATTTTGTAAGTTCAAAACATCGATGAGTGAATCACTAATGAAATGTATTGGTAAAGCTGGTGAAATAATTATAGTTCTATCTATAGCAGGCAATAAAGAGAACTATCTCGTCGATATATGCCGAGGAATTTCTTTAAGTTCAATTTTCGAGTAGTTTTAAAGTTCAATTTATTTTGATCGACGTTAAAAACGTCGTAGCGGAGTTAAAAACGTTTCATAAAAATAATTTTTCATTAAAAATCTACCATCGGCCCCTCGTGATAGTTCCTTGGTTTCTGGTGTTTAATGTCGAATGTCTCTTTATTGTTAACCGCAGCTCGATAAATTCTCTTAATCCATTTCTTTCGTTGTGGTTGCTTCACAATAGCTTTGAAACAACTTACACTTGTATAAGCGTATTAGGAAATGTCAAGCATGTCGATATGCACGGTATTGAATGATATTGGTATCTTATTAATCGGATGTAATTCCCCTTCCTTTTGCCCTGATAGTGCTTTTGTATATCCCCACTCGCAAGCTGCTATACATTTTCATTCTTGGAAACAAAAAATTTCTCTGAAGCATCTTAATGCCTTCTAAACTCTACATATCCCACTTAGTCGTGATTTTGTTAGGCGAATCTCCACTTGATCATTCTAGGAACGACTCATTTATGCGTCCCGCGTCATTATTACAAACAAGTGAACTGACCGGATGCATCAGTTCTTCCGCACCGTTTGTATTCCGACTCAGCACCACCACATGCTTCATTTGAACTCCTGGTCGATATTCCATGACAAAATTGTAGTATGCTAATTTTAGCCATCATATTGAAATTCTTGGTATTACATTTATTTTGTTGAACAAGTTTGTAATGACGAACAATCGGTTGTCATCGTGGCGAAGGCTAAAGGTGGAACCATAGATGAATTAAAACCTTAATTTTTTTTAAGTTTTGACAAAAATTCCCTTAAGTTTTTTTATTTTTTAAATTAAATTTTAAGATTAAATGGTTATATTATATGTTTATTCCATAATTTACTAGTGAACCATTGACCAAGTGTTAAGGCCCAAATTAATTAAGGTTTTAATTAATCTATGGTTTCACCTTAAGGCCTCTAATTCACATGGATGATACTTATGTTCACATTGGGTGGTCTGTCTGTTTAAATAGGCCATAGGTCAACTTTTTTAATACTGATTGACTTGCAACAAAATTCTACCGTTTCGATCAAGCATCGGTAACCACTTCATGTTCTAAATTAGGGTTTTATATTGCTAACGTTTTGCGATTCCCTAATTTAGAATATAAACGCGAAAGAATCCCACCAATTCCATAAACAGTAGTCGTATCTGAGTTCTGTTCTTCGTCCGTAGAAAACTTACATCGGTATCTGTTTTTGATTTTCTCGGCGTAACTCGTGATCCTGACACTTCGTGTTCTAAAAATACCACCTTGCGGTTGAAGAAATGGCAATTTTCCAGGCTAAGAAACAGACTATGGCACTTTATTACATCTAACAACCGCTCTAATTTTCCTATATCATCTAGATATACCACTATTTCCCCATTAGTCTCGTCAGCTACTTAATTCATAATTTTCCAGAAAATAGCTGGAAATTGGTCTACCCAAATGACATCCTTATAAACTTATAATGTCTATCAGTAGTAACAAAAGCGGTTATGGGTATTGCATATTGGAGTATTCTAGACTCATCGCTACCTGGTAATATCCTGATGACAAATCCAAAACGGCCAATTTATTAGCTCCGAATAAACGTTGAAGTAGATCTTCCATAATCGCTAAAGGAGATCGGTCTTTCACCATTATAGCGTTTACTTGTCGATAATCTACTCACATGCTTTCCTCTCCTTATTATTATTATTATTATTAATTTCCTTTTAAAATAACCATTCGACCATCTTTACTCGTTCACATTCACCATCGTACTGTCGTTCTTTTCCAGTCCTTCTCTTTGTTATTTACATTCTAGGGTCGCACTCTACAAAATATGATATTTATTTTTCTGGTGGAGGAAATTTTTGTGTTCGTGGAGGATGGAGGCAATTTCTTACGAAAGGAGGACTGTCCTCCACAAAGGAGGACAGGTGGCAAGCCTAATTGTAAACTATATACTCTAATATACTCGTATATATAACTCAACAACCCTCTAATCATCCCTCTATAAATAACATAACTGTTTAGAATTTAGAATCGGAATACGCAGCACACAAACGACATAAGCATTTAAAAAAACGATAAAATTCTATTTTTAGGTGTTGAACTATTAACGGCTTACGATATTATGTTATTACTACCAATTTAAATATTGTTATTTGAGTTTTTCTCACAGTTAAAGTAATTTTTCTGAAAGGTTATTAAGGGTCAATACTAATAAACTTGACATATGTACAAGAGCATACTTATATATGCAAATTGATTTTACATGTTTTGTAAATATCATTTGCAATAAATTTGATTACCGAAATAAATTGACATGGCCAATGAATTTAGATTTGAATTCTAGATTATGTTTCGACGACCAAGTATTTCAAAAGGTCCTAAAACTTTTGTTATGAGTATACTAATAATTTATGGACAGGATTTGCTTTCGCACTGATCTGGTTTAAACTAATGACGGTATACATATAAAATCCCAGTTTTTTTCTACGACACTTGCTCGTTGCGTAAAGACAATATTTTAACTTGTTGATTTCAGTTAATACGGGATGTGAGGCCTTCGCAAAAATCTGAATTCTACGTGTGAGCTTTATTTACTTAAGTGTTAGCGAATTTTATGAATGTGTAATATAAAAGATAATTGTAGACAATAAGCAAATCTTTTTAATTTATGATCCCTCTTTTACAATTTAATTCATTATTATCCTCGGTTAAATCAGGATAATATTCTAGCATTATTTCTGACTCAAATTGCTCATGAAAAATAATTATTTTTATTCGATCAGGGTAACGTTTATTTCTCTCTAATATTAGTAATTTTGAAAGGCTCGTTTTCATTTAATCTGGTTTTATATTTAGTCTGCCTAAATTCTTTAAAGTTAGCATCTACATAATTTAAAGGAAAATTTTAGAAAAAGTATCTACAACAATAATTATAACTTATTCATAATACTCATCATTTGATTTCGGTCGAAAAAACCATTTCAAAATAAAATTTCTGTTAATAAGGAAATTTTTCAGCATTCTCATGATAATTTTTCTGTTGCAGAATTAATTTTTTTTATTAGAATCTTTAATTTATTCTATTTGAATTTTGTCTTATCACATTACCTGCACCTGCTTAATTATGGTTTCTTAAAAATAGTTTGTTTTTTTTTTAAATTGCGGAATATAAGTGGAAATTGGTAAATTTTTGTAATATTTTAATTACTTACCAAATTTTTGTTGGCCGTATAAGTGACATCTTCTGGGAATTCAACAATAATAAAGATTTTTCTTTTTACTGAGGGTATAAAATATAAATTAATAGAAATAAATTGTGAATGATAAATTGTGATTTAAAAATAGTTAAATCTTTTTCTTCTAAGTTTACCTATTTTCAAATAATCTGGTAGGCTATGATATGTATCCTTCATGCTGCTTAAAGGCATATGCACTCCAATAGCGGCGCGATATGTCCCAAATAATCCACACTATCCACTGCTTATTCCCATGCACACCGAGCAGCACATCAATTTTTTTTTTGTCTTTGTCAATTTGTTCATATACTTTTTTATTTTAAGAAATTTAATTTAAATAAAGTATTTTATAATATTATAACACATAACAATAACACAAATTAGCATCATAGAACAAAATCCTTAACATCAAATATCAGTTTATTTAAAATAAATATAGCAGCAAAAAGCGTATTTTTACGATGCTGGGTGTGGAACCTGTTCATACAACGGCAGAACCAACTTCATTCAATTTATTATTAAAAATTAAAAAATTTGTATTAAAAATATAAAAAATCCGAGTGTTTCCGAGCTGTCGCTGCTTGGTGTGTTTCATGTTTTATAGTTTTACACGAATTTTTAAGTTTTACCATTTGTTGGGCTTGTTACAGTATTTTCAAATTTCATATTAAAATGTTTTCTGTCAAATTGATAAGCAGTACAAGGGTTCCAAAATATCTAAAACTCTGAAAACCATAGACCTTACATATTGTTTGAACTATATCTGCTGGCTAACTATATCTGCATTGCCACATGAAGATACAAATTCGAACAATTCGGTCAGACTGGCGATTTTGGCGCCACATGTAAACCGAAAATGTCGGTTTACAAAAAACGTCACAGTAAAATAAAAATAATAAAAAGTGATATTTGACTTGGAAAAAGAATTATTATAAGCCAAAGTTGCGTTTCGACCTCAATTATTGATTTGGTCTCAAATAATTCCTCAAATATATATTTTATATATAGATATATATGTACATATTTATGTAAACAAATATAAATATAATTCAATTAATGTATATTATTAATGTACGTAAGTTACAAATTACAGTTTTTCTCATTTTACATCAGCTATACATAAGAAGATTTGTACACACAAAAAACAAAATCCCAGCTAAAAACACATTGAAGTGAGGTTATGTTATACCTGACAAAAAACATCGTTCCATTTTGATGCGTTCGGAAACTGAAAAAAATTATACCATTTGAACTTTTCGACAAAAATAATTTCGTAAACCGACAAAAATTATACCATTTTAGATTTTCTCGACCGATTTTTATTTTTTCGGCCGACAAAACATTAAATGCATAATTTTGAATGAAATTATAATAATATTGATAAAATTGAAGTGAGGTTATGTTATACCTGACAAAAAACATCGTTCCATTTTGATGCGTTCGGAAACTGAAAAAATTATACCATTTGAACTTTTCGACAAAAATAATTTCGTAAACCGACAAACATTATACCATTTTAGATTTTCTCGACCGATTTTTATTTTTTCGGCCGACAAAACATTAAATGCATAATTTTGAATGAAATTATAATAATATTGATAAAATTATTATTAAATGGAATAGGTTTTGTAAAGGTAAACTAATTTTTATTAATTTTGATAATGTACATAGAATAATTTACTCTGAAATTGAATTTGTAGTTTTACTCTGTCGGTCGTGCAAGTGTGCATGTGGCAATGCCTTTATGATACCTTTAACAAATCAAACATAAGTTAAAAAATAGTTTCTTAAAAACGTAAAATGCGACTGGATTTAATTTTATACCTTTCAGATACAAAACTATAGTCGAAAGATTCCGGTAATCAAGACTGACTTTAAATAACATTTGACTTAAATCATGTATATTTAAACTAAACTACGGTAAATATGCCGTAAACGTATCGTAAAATGTTTTTAAAGAGACGTGTTGATCACTTGTTACGAATTGGTGAATGTTGTAGGTGGTCAGCCCAAAGAACGTAATTTTACACACAATTCGGTCACCGGGCAATATGTCATTATTAAATTTCTATTTATTATTTTTTGGTCAATGGCGGGAATCGAACTTTCTACCGCGCTTGGTGGGCAAGTATCTTAATCAACGCTATACAACAGGTGGCAAATCATGTATATACATGCAAATATATACTTGCATTTACACACTGCTTCACACCTAAAATAGTTTTATTTCTTTAAACACATATTTTCCCACCTACACAACATATGTTACCAATTACAGAGTAGTAAAAGATAATTATATTTCTTAAGTCTGAAATAACATTACGCTAGACACTTTAAACCATTTAAATTACTTACAGTACAAACAAAAAACGTAATCTAAAAATGTATTTAAAATTTATAAATTATTTTTTGGGAAATTAAGTTCGTAAATTTATTAAAATGTAAATATAGATGAGTTTGTTTGACATTGCTGAGGCACATATAATTATAATTAAGTGTGAGAATTGTTATATTATGTACATATGACTCGAAGTCGCTTATCGTATATCATCTAAAAATATACAATTATTATTTGCATATATGTACATTTTAGAGGACACCATCATCGCTACTCCATCAAATTTTTTCTATATCTGTTGACCACCACAATATTACACGAATTCAATTGCAACTGGTTTCAAGGTTTTTAGTTTTTTTCTTATAATTTTAATAAATTGTGTACGTGATTCTTACGAATCTTTTTATTTTATAACGTCTTTACAATTATTGTTTGCATTGTTATAACAACTTTTTTGCAAAAAAAAATAATTACATCGTCCGTTATAGTATTGAAAAAAAAGCATGAATTCCTTCAAGCAAAACTACACAGACTTTAGTAGTTAAGAAGTATAATGAAATTTTTATTAGTCACGGAATTCAGACATTTGCTATGAATAATATCTACTACAGGACTTTTATCATTTTTTTCTGCGCAAAAACATTCCTCAGTGTTGTTGGGAAAGGATGTGCATTGTAATTGGAATGTTTTTAAGACTGGAAGAATGTTTTTGTTGTTGTTGTTGTTGTTGTTGTTGTTGTTGTTGTTGTTGTTGTTTCTGTTGTTGTTGTTGTTGTTGTTGTTGTTGTTGTTGTTGTTTTGTTATTGTTGTTGTTGTTTTTGTTTGTTGTTGTTGTTGTTGTTGTTGTTGTTGTTGTTGTTGTATTGTTTATCGTTATTCGTTTGAATACCAAAAAAAAATTCGTTACAAAACATATTATGTATTATAGAGGTGCTTAATAGATTATTGAAGTAAATTTTCTAGCAATTTTGTAAACATTCTACGCTAAGTACAACTTCTAAAAACGGAATTTAGTAACGAAAATACATAAAAAAAATCTAAAAAATGTAAATAGTTCATTCTACTGAACATCCATGAAACAAAATAAAAGTGGAATTGTCTGGAGTGGATATAGTGTAATTTATTAATGTAAATAGCACACGCAACAAAAAATAAATCCAATTGAAAATCCCTTTATTGTTTTCAATTTTAAATACAAGCAGAAATGTTGCATTCGTTCTGGAATTTTAAAAGGCTACTTTCATATCTGTATATAAGCTATATACATATTATTTACATACAACTAAGTCGTGACCATATATAGATTCAACGATTTCTGTTGAATTTTATTATAATATAATAAAAAAAAAAATTTAACAACCATTATGTTGGCTGGCTACTGGTTAATTGCATTGTAAGTACATAAAGCAATATACACTGCACACATTAGAGTAAATAACAATTCTACAAATTCTGAAAGTTTATGGGTAAGTAATTAAATAAATCAGAGATGCTTGGACATCTTAAACGGTTCGCAAAAACTTTGGTTATAGTTATATCCAAACAACTCCCATAGCCCCGGTCAGTGTAAAAAGCACATCAAAATATTAATAAAATTGTAATTATTTCGCATTTAAAAAAAGGTATAAATAATATATATATATATATATATATATATATATATATATATATATATATATATATATATATATATATATATATATATAAATATATATATATATATATATATATATATATATATATATATAAATATATATATATATATATATATATATATATATATATATATATATATATTATAAATATATATACATATATATATATATATATATATATATATATATATATATATATATATATATATATATATATATATATATATATATATATATATATATATATATATATATATATATATATATATATATATATGAGTTTAGTTAGATTAATTTTAAAAGAATAATTTTATTTATTGTTAATTCATTACATTCCAAACTAAAACTTAACTCTAAATCAAAAAATGTTATCTTTTATACAAAAAAATAGCTTAATAATTAAAAATGATCATATATCCAAAATCTAGAACATGTTTGCGCGTGTTCTTGCATGTGTTTATTATTATGTGTTTGTAGTTTATGCTGCATAGCATTTATAGATGTGTTAACTCTTTCCTCTTACAAGATCTGCGTCTCG
The DNA here is from genome assembly GCA_963556175.1 of Tipula confusa. NCBI lineage: Eukaryota > Metazoa > Arthropoda > Insecta > Diptera > Tipulidae > Tipula > Tipula confusa. Next base: position 6,502 of record CAUVYK010000373.1, on the reverse strand, counting down.
TGGATCAGAAGTTTAGGCTGATTGGTTGGATTCCCGGTTGACTAAATATGACTTCTTCTTGACTTGGTTTTCAAATTAACCATTTTTGACGTTTGGCTTTTATTATTATCTTTGTAAAAATGCCTAGTATTATAACGAAAATTATGAAAATTATACCGAAGTCTACAGAGGCAGCTTCTTTGTGTTGAACAACATTATTTAGGTGTAGATTGTGAAGGTATTCTGGGTCTATTTTTATACCTCTCTTTGTTATGTTTGGTTGCAGTACTGTTGGACTTGTGATTTCCTACTATTTTTGCTGGTGAAAGTTTTATTGTTGACATGTATTGTTTCGTTGTTGTACTGTACCAGAAAGGTTCCCTCTAGGTGCTTATTCGTATTGTTGTAAAAGATGTTTCCCTTAAAGTTACTTAAAAAAATCGTATTATCGTTCAAAGTATCGATTATCTGATTCTCGTTGAATTGGTATTCACATCCGGCATCCACACCCCTTATTAGCTGGTTGATACAGTGGTCGCTTTTAAGTTCCTCCAAACAATTTATCTTGCAAAGCGTAGTTTCCCGAAAAAGTTGGCATTTTTGTTTGATACCATACATTTCGTTTTGGTTTACTAACAGTTCGTCGTATTCTAAATGTATTTGTTTGTTGTGCTTAATCATAGATCTTACAGCCACGTGATTGTACTCATGTTTACATGTTTTCGGTATGGATATAACGTATAGTATTGTGGATCCTTTAACAAGCATCGTAGGTTCCGCGTATTCTATTGCTTCTATGTCATTGGAGTAAGGAAGGGTTTCGATTTCTGCAACCAGGCGACTAATTTCTTCTTTATCCAATAAATTTGTATTGATTATTCTTCATTTCTTTTATTTCTTCTTTAATTATGATTAGTCGGTTGAATATTACTTGTTGAATTTTTTCGTCAGAGTCCTCGGATAATAGATCAACAATTTTGTTGTATTCGTTGAGAATCTGTTTTGCTGTTTTCATTAAGGCTTTGTTTATTTTATACTGTTCGTTATTAGTATCAATTATTTGATTTTGACTCTTAATTATTTGATCCCAGTCTGTGGCATCTGGTGATCCCGCAATCCACTTTTATGCAGAACCAATCCAGTTGATTGATCGGCGATATCGTGGTTTTTGAGCTTTGAGTTCTGATATTAACTGCATGGTTTGATTTGTTTGATGAATTATTTGAGGTCGAAGACTGCTTTCTCGATCAATGCTGCCAAGCGAGGATGTAATTCTGTTGATTATTTCTTCATAATCAGTCAGGTTGATGGCATGGATCAATTTGAAATTTCCATTGATGATACGTCCATTGCCTTGTTTGAGAGTTACTATTGGTGAGGTATATTCGTAGATGGTAAGTGAGCGTGTAAAGCCCCATAGCCAGGAACTGAAAAGAAGAAATTACTGCGTTAAATTTTTTATTTGAGTCTTATGTACTCGTTTCCCGGAGGTTGTTGTGATTGTGACTCGATTATCTTTGGCAACCGTTTCTTCTTTAAATCTGGGTTTTTCTTTTCCTTGAATTTGTTTAATTGAAGTGTATATTATTTCTCCAGGTTCATATTTTTTTGGTTTGCTTCTTTTTGCGTTTTCCTTTATGATCTTAGTTTTTTGGTTTTTCTTGATTTTTTCCAGTTTTTTGTATGGAGTTGTATGGACTTTTGGAGGATCTTATAATTCCATCCTTTAAATACTGATTGATTTGTTTCTCAACTTCTGGCCTCATGCTGACTGGATAAGGATAGGATTTCATATAAATTGGTTCGTCTGTTGATGTTTTTATTTCCGCTTTTATAATCGTATCAATTGGTTCAATGTAACAACATTGAACCAATGTAACAACGACAGGTTCAAATAGTGTTTTGAATTTTGCAACAATTCCTTGAAGGTTTCGCTTGGCTTCTGAAGATAGGTGACTATCCCGAATTTCGATGTTGTTCACTTGAAATGAATGTTTCTCTTTGAGTGGAATTTTTATATTTGGATTTACAGTTAGAATGTTATTTTTTCGGTCAATGATTGCTCTTTAATATAATAAGTTATATTATAAGTTCTTTAAGCGTGTCGCATCCTATTATTCCGTCGAACGTATTTAAACCAGGTATAGCACAAAAAATTGTTGTATTGATGCCAATAGATTTGAAAAATGGTCCAGAAATTTTTTTATTAATTTTGATCTCGCCTCCCGCTGATTTAATTACATTGGTGGGAATTGATCCTTGAGCTAGTTCAGATTTTATAAAATTCTTATTAGCTCCAGTATCAATTAAAAATTTGAGTGTGTTATTTTTTTATTTATTTTTTTTTTGTTTCTGAACTCCGCAATCTGATCTGGGGCCAAAGCTCTCCCAACTCTTTCGCAGTTAATTTTTAACGTCCTACCTTACGCCGTCACCAGCCAAATTGAGGACGCACGAATACAGGTTCGATTTTAAATCCATCTGCACATTGCATTGCTCCAGCCAGCCAGCACTGACATGGACGATGGTTCGGCCCATGGATTCTGCACTCCAACAGGGGGTCATAGTTATGTTCATCGTCATCACCGATCGAAATCAGGTGATGAAAAATCCCTTTTGCAACCCTCCCCCGTTGGGATTCGAACCCGTTACCTCCCGTCCCAAACACCGCAGCTTTAACCACTGCGCCAATTGCTCGGTGAGTGTGTTATTATTTACCATTTTATACTCTAGGTAGGGTACGCTAGAGAGGCTCCCATCATAAAATTTAGTTCTGTATTTATTTCCTCAGGTTCCTCCTCAAGTGTCTCGATATCCGCATTTTCATTGATTAATTGATTATAATCTTCTTCTTGTTCCTGTGTTTCCAAATGATAGACCCTTTGTTGTTTACGGGGTTCACCATAGTTGGAATGTTCTCTTTTCGAGGACTGTTCATTATAATTTGGTGGCCTATGCATATAATTTACCCGTTTGGTTTGAATAGACTGCTCAATTTCCATCGGCTCTGAGGTTTTGGGTAAGTTGGTCTTGGTGGTAATTGTTGGTTTAGGTATTGATTATGGTATGGCATTTGATTGTTATTATGTTGATTGTTGTATACCATATTTCTCCGTTGCGGTGCTATAGAATTTTGATTTATTCGAGGGTAAACAGAAGTAAATTGATTGATTGGTGTTGTTATAAAGTTATCAACGTTCCTTTTATGGATTGCCAAATTTCTGAAGTTCATGTTTTAAATTTCGAGACAGGATCCATAGGCTTCTGGAAGTGTAGTCGGTTTCTGAATAATCAATATTCTTGATAGTTCTCCATTTAGTCCCCTTACAAAAACGTCCAAAGCACGATTTCTGTAGGTTTCGACTAAAACATTGATGGTTTCGACTAAAACATTGATGTTTCCGTTTTGATCTTGTTGATTATTTACGAGAACTGATGACTTACATTGGCGTAAAATTCATCAACCGTCATGTTCTTTTGAGCAAGGATACTTAATTGGTGTTCTAACGTTCGAAGATCCCTCTTATCGGCATAGTGGAGCGATAAACATTTTTTTATTGATACCCATTCGTTGTCAAATATGTTATATGATATCAATGCTGAATCCGCATTTCCTCTTATCTTCTGCCGTATGTGTTGTATTATTGCTCTATAAATTGGCTCGTCGCGAACAATACTGTAATCCCGTAGAATATTTTCGACATTATGCACCCATGATATATATTGGGTAGGGTTTCCGTCGAATGGCTGAAGCTCTTTTACGCAATCTGGTAATTTGCTGATATCTCGAAGGTCCTGCTCGTTTTGTGGGATTACAAAATTTGTAACGGTAGGTGGAACTATTGGTTTCTCCAGTATCTCAAGTCTCCGCTCCATTCTTTGTGTGAGCTCGATTTGGGCATTTAGTGCTCCAGTTTTGGTTAATGCATCGTGGATTTGTTCAAATTGTGCCATTATGATTTTTCACTTGTTATTATAGTTGGTTTAAAAAGTTTGCACTACTATTATTATTATTTGTTATTATAATCGTTTGTTTATTATTATGTTATTATAACTTGAATTTTCACTTATTATTATTATTATTATTTCGCGCGTTACTATTATTATTATTGTTATTACTTGCTACTTTTATTTTTTATTTTTTTATAATTGTTATTATTTTTTACTTACATTAAGATAAAGAGGCTACTCATTGGCCTATCTGTGGATTAGAATTGCCACAGAGATCTTTAAAGTGCACAACCGGATTTCGTACACTCGGGACCCGTTCGTGTGTCTTCTAAATAATTGTTGGATAAGCTGTACATCTCCCGTTTAGCGAGATTGCGTTGATAATTGCGATCCGCCTACTAATGGTACAACTTTCTCACGATTTATTATTTAGTTTCACTACTTCAGTGGAATAGCGTTAGATTTTGCGACTGTGTTCTTACGTGTACAGCGTTCAAATCTTTTCTGGTTAAATGAACGATTATGTTTTCGTGGGTATAAAGTTCTTAACCAAAATCTGCCGTTCTTTAGTTTAAGATAATTCTCAACAGGGTTTTGTTGATTTTTCATTCACTAAATTTGTTCACTTTTTTGTTACTTACACTTTTTATTTTTTAACGCCAGGTCCCTGTTTCGGCGCCAGTTATGAGTTTAGTTAGATTAATTTTAAAAGAATAATTTTATTTATTGTTAATTCATTACATTCCAAACTAAAACTAAACTCTAAATCAAAAAATGTTATCTTTTATACAAAAAAATAGCTTAATAATTAAAAATGATCATATATCCAAAATCTAGAACATGTTTGCGCGTGTTCTTGCATGTATTTATTATTATGCTGATTTGGTAATTTTAAGTGTTGCGCGTGTTTGTAGTTTATGCTGCATTGAATTTATAGATGTGTTAACTTATATATATATATATATATATATATATATATATATATATATATATATATATATATATATATATATATATATATATATATATATTTGATTGATTGATTTAGAATGTACGACCAAGGACTAACCAAAACAAATCAAATCGACGGTAACAAGGCGGTGCCAAACTTACAAAAAATCAAAACATTTCCCCCTCCATACCGAATTTCTACATCCCTCACGCTGCCCTCCTCCGAACACTCGTATACGATCCTATATCAAAATACAGAAGTTCCCTCCTTTACCGATCGACGCCCTTAAATACCCCTCCAGAAAGAACATCGTAAAAACTAAACAACACACATCGTCGGCGAAAAGAATAGTGTGCAAATGTAACCGAAATGCACCCTGGGAAGCAGAAAAAAAGTAACCGGGCGACACTATCCCTACAACTACCAGCAGCAGTCCTTCACTGTTTATGCATGTAAGCACATATGTACCATGACCATGTGAGCATTCTGGCATTAACTGAAGAAAACAACCCTTCCCCGTTTAAAAAAATGCACACACACTCGTCCAACATACACCAAACATTCAATTTACAAAAATCATTCACACTCAAACAATCAACGCCCTCAATTCTCTCTAATCAAACATCGTCGGTAGATAGAACAGTGTACAAAAACAATCAAAACGCACTTTCATGACGTTGAAAACCACAACCCCACGATACAGACCACTTTTTAAAATTTTTTGTGCATAAAGAGGTAAAAACGATGAGGAAACAATGCGAAAAGAGAGGAATGATGATTTGTCATGAAAACAAATCGCTGCCAAAATAGAAATTTGTAGAAACAACATTACTTATATTGTATACTTGAACTCCCATATTCAACCGGTACAACCAATAGGCATTCAAAATGAATCCAATTCTAAAGGAGGAGATCAAACAGCTGGAAGTCAAAGAACTTAATTTTTAAACCAAATTATATGTAATATTTTCCTGATCAGGGCTTTTTGTAGCCTTCCCCGATTGTAATGCATTGCACAAATGATTTTGATCGTGTCGTTCCAATCTCGTGTACGTTTGTCTCCCTAAAATCAAAATCAATGCATTACAGAAATCTAAGAAAATAAACTAAAGCCAGCTACATATACGTGATGAATGTACCAATTATTGTAAGTTACACTCATTCAGATTCAACATTACTATTTATTAAAACGGTTTGCCTACCAAAAATGGGATATAAAAGTACATCAAAAGTACATTATTTACCAGCTCACTCTTAAAACTCTTTCAAAATGTTTCTCAATCTCACCTTTCGAATAACACCCCCCCCCCCCTCTCCCATCGCCCACACCAGTTTATCTAAAGCAATCTATATCGTAGAGTTATGGCGTTCAACACCATTTAAATTCAATCCGACCGCTCCCGAACACCAACCCATCCTCCGTCGATATGTGGCATCTTGTTTAAAAAAAAAAAATTAAAACACCGATCTATTTGAATGTGAATGCCTCCTACGAATTGAACCACTGACACGCATTAAACGAGCGCGTATGCAACCTTTCAAACAAAACAAAAAAATTACCCTCCCCAATCAATACCAGAACACCAACACCATCATAGCACACATATACCCACTCGCATA
>CAUVYK010000372.1:32500-37571 GCA_963556175.1 Tipula confusa | reverse complement strand
TATATTTATATATTTATATATTTATATATTTATATATTTATATATTTATATATTTATATATTTATATATTTATATATTTATATATTTATATATTTATATATTTATATATTTATATATTTATATATTTATATATTTATATATTTATATATTTATATATTTATATATTTATATATTTATATATTTATATATTTATATATTTATATATTTATATATTTATATATTTATATATTTATATATTTATATATTTATATATTTATATATTTATATATTTATATATTTATATATTTATATATTTATATATTTATATATTTATATATTTATATATTTATATATTTATATATTTATATATTTATATATTTATATATTTATATATTTATATATTTATATATTTATATATTTATATATTTATATATTTATATATTTATATATTTATATATTTATATATTTATATATTTATATATTTATATATTTATATATTTATATATTTATATATTTATATATTTATATATTTATATATTTATATATTTATATATTTATATATTTATATATTTATATATTTATATATTTATATATTTATATATTTATATATTTATATATTTATATATTTATATATTTATATATTTATATATTTATATATTTATATATTTATATATTTATATATTTATATATTTATATATTTATATATTTATATATTTATATATTTATATATTTATATATTTATATATTTATATATTTATATATTTATATATTTATATATTTATATATTTATATATTTATATATTTATATATTTATATATTTATATATTTATATATTTATATATTTATATATTTATATATTTATATATTTATATATTTATATATTTATATATTTATATATTTATATATTTATATATTTATATATTTATATATTTATATATTTATATATTTATATATTTATATATTTATATATTTATATATTTATATATTTATATATTTATATATTTATATATTTATATATTTATATATTTATATATTTATATATTTATATATTTATATATTTATATATTTATATATTTATATATTTATATATTTATATATTTATATATTTATATATTTATATATTTATATATTTATATATTTATATATTTATATATTTATATATTTATATATTTATATATTTATATATTTATATATTTATATATTTATATATTTATATATTTATATATTTATATATTTATATATTTATATATTTATATATTTATATATTTATATATTTATATATTTATTTAATTGATTTAATTTTAATGTGTGTTTTTATTAATATTATTGCTAAGCATTTTGCTCAAATCGAATTTTTCATTGCAACAACCAAATACTCACAAAAACACCATTGCATTGGACAATGTAAATTTTATGCAATTATTTAGTGGATACACTATTAAATTTTATTGAGACACAACGTAACATAAGGCCTTTCTATTGACGATTGGAATGGACTTCTAATATTATCCCACGATGATGCAGCAACCAGATTGCATATTGCAATTTTACATGCTAACGTATGATTAGGCGCTGCTACGGCAACTCATATGTCAATTCATAAACTAATTCACATAATGTTGAATTTTACGCTATTTTACAATGTAATGTAATGTAATAACGTATAAAAAACCATTAAAATAACATCACCGAATCATAAAGAAATATTGTCGTATATCTTGGCCTTAAGCTACGAAGGGCCAGGACAAAACCAACACAAATGTATATACAAGCCATGAAGTTGCGATACTCATGCCAAAAAGTGACTACTATACCTAAGTCATTGAATAACCATAAATAGAAGGTGACACCGCTAACTTTGCAGCGACATATGAGCCAAGTGTTAATAAATTGTACTACGAAATAAATATTTCTGTGTCTTTGCTAAATTATGTCCACGAATATTTTTTATTTTATGTAATTGGTACGTTTATATTTCCAATTTAAAAATGTGTTTGTTGGAACACATGTGTTTATTAGATGAATGTGTTTGTTAGTAGGTAGTAAAATGTGTGAAGTTTTAAAAAACAAAAATAAACAAACTAACAGCAACATTTTTTTTATTCTTTTCTTTTGATCAAAAATTAAACATAATTTTAACTCGTAAGGAGAAAATAAAATTTTTTGGTATCAATTGATTTTATTTTTCAGCGATTTGATCGTTTTTTTTTTTTTTGATCACACGATATTTTTCATTAATTAACAGGATTTATATCGTTCCCTTGTGTTTACAACAGAATTTTTATCTTCATCAATGTAAGATTTCTATACATTTTGAATGAAATTTTGTTTTAAATTTTAATTTTAAGTTAATATTATAAATAAAATTTGATAATTTTTATTAACAACAAGTTTGCTTTTACATAGAGTTTCGCTGCCATATTGTGCCATCCTTCCCTTTTCGCTCATTCGCTTCTGTCTGTTCATCATCACTAGAATTATTTTCCTTTTACACTTTAATCCAAACTGGAATGTCTTCACGCAAAAATTAGTACATGGTATTTAGTTTCCACTCGCAAAACTAGAGATATAAACACCGACAATAAAACACCGTAGCGGTTTCGAATACAAATAGAGGAGGGATGCTAAAGGGTTTTTCCATTATCCAAATACGATCGCTGATTGAATGATCATAAATATGACCATTTTTTGAAAAAGTTTGCGGTCACTTTCAAATCGGCCACTTTTTGCAAATGATCAGTTTACAGATACGGTCACTTTTACATGTTTTACTAAATTCGGGTTCGCCTCCAATTGCATTTTATTTTTGTACCTAGATTATCTGTAAAAGACAAGTAAAGCACCACAAAATTAACGTAATTTTTGTTCAATCGCTTCCATTTTAAACAAAAAAATGTGTGGCACTCGGGAAGCTATCTTTTGTTTTTGACTTTTGAAATGCATTATTTAGTCTAACGTGAGATTTGATGAATTCCATCAAAAAAAAATCTTGGCATTATAATATTTGCAGGCGTCATTCGAACCAAAAACGAACAAAAGCTGGAGTAGTGGAGAATGCTTTCTCATCCTCTTTACCGCACTACAATAGGTGTACAGCGCTGTTATACGATAAACCGATATATCGTATTTGATAATGGGATTACTTGTGCGCAACGATTACTAATATATGTCTTGTATTGAATCGGAATCTACGAGAGTGTTTTGTAGCTGGGGAAAACATAACAGTTGATAAACAGCTGTTCGCATATCGAGGTGGTACGCATTTCACGCATTACATTCCATGAAAACCTACCAGATATGGAATTAAAGTATGGTTGGTGTGTCACTTCACTTCCTCGTTTATATATTGAAAGGTAAAATGTACACTGGAATGACTCCAAACTCATAAAGAGAAAGTAATCAAAGAGAATGTGTTGTGAAGTATCTATGCTGCACTCTTTTTAGTAGTAGCGGTCGAAATATAACATGTGACAATTTTTTTACCAGCAACAATTTAGCTTTTAGTTTGATACGCGACCACAATTTATCAATTTTAGGAACAGTAAACAAAAGACGGAGATTCGTACCAGTGGAATTCTTAGTCGTGCAAGGCAAAACACAACCTGCCGAATAACGGGTTTTCGAACATCACAATGTGTTCTTATATTTCAAAAAAAAATAAATGCTGTGATGCTTTCATCTACCATGCATTATGATAAGGAAACACAAGGATTAGCAAATAAACCAACAATGATTCTAGATTACAACAGAACCAAGGGCGGCGTGGACAATAGGGACAAAATGCTGGGGGAATACTCATGCAAAAGGGAGATTCGTTTACGTTACTGGCCACTTGATTCGTTACTGGCCACTGGGATTATTTTATAACATTTTAGATGTGGCGGCTTTAGCAGTACATATAGTATATATGGAGAATAATCCAGTCCTAAAAACCAACTCCAGTCACCGGAGTAAATTTCTACAACGGTTTTGCGAGCAGTTGCTGCTTATGTCTGAAATTAGCAAGCGTTCCCAGAATTAACTACCAAAAATGGTATGGAAAGTATGTTGGGCCATACTTTCGTTGCTATGTGGTAATGCTTTTAGGATCCGAATATGATTGAATGGATAGTCAATTTACTGATTCTTGATTTAAAACCAACGTTTGAAATGGCAACGTTTAAAAGAATGATTTTCGATGGCTGGTTATAGCTTGGAGAAATAAACTTAAACAATCCCCACTCCAGTTCATTTAAAACAAAAAAATATGGTCGAGTTGTATATCAGAACATTCAATACATAAAAAGTACAATAAATTTAACAAAATCTAAAGAATCCTTTTTGGAAAATGTTTATAACCATAAAACGCTCCGTAAAGTGGATATTGACTTGGAAACGAGTAAAAAAACGACCTGTCTATTGTTTAAATGGATTATCTCAAACAATCCATGATACAATTATGGAATTACCTAAAAAAAAGAGAACTAATTGTACCTAATCACATCTCATTTAAATACGGATTGTTTAGAAAATACCATTTCTGTTGTGAGAAATAATAGAGGATCATATGAAAAAAATCCGTCTGCATTTCGGCTTCATAAAAATTTAAAGTAAATGTGCTTTTATAATATTATTGCTCCAGATACAACATCTTATGAAACTTCTGATCCTTCAGTTATTTTGAATATGGCAGATGTAGAAAGTAATAACACTAATAAATATAATGCATTTTTTTGATTTTTAAACTTAAAATAATTATTGATTACAGATTTTTTGAGTCCTGAAAACTCTAACAGTACTACAGAAGCGTCAGCATCTACCTCTGTCGATGAAATACCCAGTAATATAATGTCTTTTTTGGAATGTGAGAATTTTAAATTATTATTATAGTACCTATAAAGATTATAATTTTAAAGTAAGTAATGATTAATAAAAATTTTATTTATACAGGTAATATGAGCAATAATGTTATTGACGATTGTGAAAATACGATGAAGTCAAATTGATTGATTGATTTGATTGATTTTGAATGTACTGCCAAGCATTAAGCAGGATATCCCGGAAAGCGCCGGGCCCACAGTACACCCGTTTTTACATAAACTTGGAAGGATAT
>CAUVYK010000372.1:7500-27500 GCA_963556175.1 Tipula confusa | reverse complement strand
TTGTTTCATAATTAAATAAATTTTTAAAACACAACAAAATTTTTGAATATAACACTATAATTTCCATGAAGATCCTTTATATTATTTACCTGCAAAAAATGATGTACTTTTTTGATATGATTGTATATGTGCGCTACGATGTAATCGTACCTGTTATATAGACAGTCATGGTAATAGTCATTTCGACCATACACGTTTATCAAAACCTCATATACTCACTTACGCAAGCCAAAGCAAATACAAATTAGAAATACTTATATACAACAAAATATGCAAAACAAAAACGCGATTAACAAACGGGAAATTAGTATATAGTATAAGTGAGTATTGGTTTGATTATATGTATATGTGCTACTTCTACCTTTAAATAAACAAAACAAGAAAAATAATTCCCCAACCAGAAATGGTGCATTTATGCCTCTTCTCTGAAAAACCACAGAGTCTTTGATCCATTTCCAAATCAACGAAACTGTACAATTAAAATCCAGCCCTTATTAAATAGATTAAACCATAATTAAACACGCTTATCATTCACGACACTCCATATAATTTGGTACATTAACCATTTTTCTTTTAATATATAGAAACTAATAAATAGAACGACACAAAGTACCATTTTTATTTATTTTACTTTCCTTTTTGATTTATATCAAAACCAACACAAATGTATATACAAGCCATGAAGTTGCGATACTCATGCCAAAAAGTGACTACTATACCTAAGTATTAGTGTTGTGACGTAGTATAATTTGTATATACTTTTATTATATGCTTTGATGTAAATAAAAAATGAATACGAATGATGGGACAACAGTATGTTGCGCTCTTTAAGACAAAGCAAAAAACAAATTTATTATTTAACGAGAGAGAGAAGTATTGTTATTATTATTTACCTCATTATATACTATACTATATACTAATAATTTAGAGCAGAGTGGACAGTCGCAAAATATAATTTTTGTTTCGTTTTTTTTGTAGAAATGTTATGTACTTTGAATTTAGAGGAGTATGAACAGTGCGAAATATAATTTTTTGTTTCGATTTTTACTGTAGTCAAATTCACTAACACATACACCAAATAGTAGTCATAATATGTTTTACTTAGCCAAGCTACATGGCTTGTATAATATACAATAGTGTTGGTTTTGTTTATATACATATTTTATTTATATATACCCTCCATAGTATATAAACAATTTAAAAAACTACAAACGAAATATAATTTCTCACTACCTCTCTTGTTATAATCTCAAACAAAACATATTGAACAACTTTTACGGGGAACAAGAAAAATATGTTGGTCTTGCTCTTTTGCTAAAAAGTACCACACATAACTAATTATAAAATTAAATGAAAAAATATTTTCTGTAAAATTATTTACAGCAATAAAATAAGTAAGAAATGCACCTTTAAAAATGGTGCATTGATACCTGATCTCTGGGTCAACCTCAGAGTGTACAATCCGTTTCCAAGTCACCTGACTATGTACTGAAAACTATACATACTAGTACACCATGTATATGCTATATATAGTACACTACATTCAGTTCACTATATATACCTATGTACATACACATAAATAAAATAAAATACAACAACAATGCTACTAACAGATGCTAATCGTCACAGTATAAATCCAGAAGAATCCAAATTCATAAGTATATAGACAAACACATGAAATAACTTGTAGCATTGTTGTTGTCTTCTACAATATTTTTATTTTTAATTTTTGCACTCACTCACATACACTAATTAAATATAAATATAAATTTAAACTTAAATATAAATTATAAATTATAAATTTACAACACATAACTATTTTATTAAAGTTGAACATTAATTTATTACACTTTCACATACACCAACACAATTGAAACTAAAAAATAATTAATTATTTTTGAAGAGATCGACAAAACATGACCGATCTCTTCAACGATCAACGATCGACCGTGAAAATACGATGAAGTCAAATGTCTACGAATTGGATGATACTGATACGGATGAAGAAGCCAATGAAGCTGAACCAACTATTCAAGCCATGTCAATTATATATTTTTCTGGGTACCTAGCACATGCTGTATCAAAAAAGACAAATTGTACGATATGTAAAAATTTTATGTACAAAGATCAACCAACTCAACATCAAAGCTATACACATACAGAGCTACTTATTAAGATCGCCAATATGAAAAAACTACAAATGATGGTTTAGCATTACCAACAGAAGTTTTTGTAAAATTAATAAAAAAAATAATTAAGATTTTTGAGGATAATTTTGATACAATCTGTTCCAAACACAAAGTACTTGACAAACTTTATAATTTGTGCGAAAACCAAATCCAATACAGAACTTCTTGCCGCATTGAAGAACATAAAAAAAATTAATTGTGCATACATTAAGAGTACTTTTACGTGCAAAAACCCATAGAATTAATTCTAAAGCAAAAAGTACCAAAAAAAAATTAAGAAAATTTGATATACTTAATCATCTCTAAAATATGAATTAAATGACCTTGGACATAAACATAAATATTTTGTGTTTCGTTTTTTATTTAGATTTTCCTGTTGAATTCCACTGGTTTTGTATTGACATTAGTTTTGACTGTATGTGTTTATATTCGCACTGAATAAACAATGTAAAAAGAAAAAATCATAGTTTCTTTTTTTTTTTTTTTTGTTTTTATATAGTTGATACTTAAACCCTTAATTTAAATTTATCTAAGATACAAATGCATACAGCGCTATAACAACTACGTAGCGGCGGAAACGTTTGGTGTCACTTCTATATATGGTTATTCAATGCCTAAGTATTAGTGTTGTGACGTAGTATAATTTGTATATACGTTTATTATATGCTTTGATGTAAATAAAAAATGAATACGAATGATGGGACAACAGTATGTTGCGCTCTTTAAGACAAAGCAAAAAACAAATTTATTATTTAACGAGAGAGAGAAGTATTGTTATTATTATTTACTTCATTATATACTATACTATATACTAATAATTTAGAGCAGAGTGGACAGTCGCAAAATATAATTTTTGTTTCGTTTTTTTTGTAGAAATGTTATGTACTTTGAATTTAGAGGAGTATGGACAGTGCGAAATATAATTTTTTGTTTCGATTTTTACTGTAGTCAAATTCACTAACATATACACCAAATAGTAGTCATAATATGTTTTACTTAGCCAAGCTTCATGGCTTGTATAATATACAATAGTGTTGGTTTTGGCCAGGACAATAATTTCTTGTAAACATGTCATTCACGACACACGCCAATTGTGTTTGAAATAAAACACTACAGATTTGTCAAAATCATTACATGTAGGTACTGTTGTAACTTGGTTGCATACATTACAATGTCATAAATATTACAGCTGTAATAATTACAACGGAATTTGGACGACCCCTTAATACAGCCCTCTCAGTTATTTTTGAAAAGTCATAAAGTAATTAATAAACAACAAAATGGACTCGCTAAATTTTTTCTATAAATATTTAGTATAGTACAAGTCGATTATATTATTATTTGGACAATAAATAAGCTATAATGGGTAAGATATATACATTTAAAAAATTATTAAAAACCTTATTCTAATAGTGGTTTAATTTTAAGGTGAGTTTTTATTAATATTATTGCTAAGCATTTTGCTCAAATCGAATTTTTCATTGCAACAACCAAATACTCACAAAAACACCATTGCATTGGACAATGTAAATTTTATGCAATTATTTGGCTCCAAAATGAATTTAACAACTACTAAAAGTGATTCGGTTACAAGTGTTTCTTGTATTTGTGCTGTATTTTTATCAGAACAGTTTCAAAGAGGATCAGCAGATCAACCAAAAGGATTACCAGCATTAATGCACGAACAAGAAATAAATTACCCTTGCTCCCCATCAGGCAATAAACAATGCATCAATAAATGTCTTGATTCAATTGTCAAACACTTACCTAATTCTGGAACTATTCTATGTGGCTCAATCGATCGAGATTGTTACAAAGAACGAGCATATTTATTTTTTCAAAATTGTTCACCACTATGGATCAATACAAATTTATCTGCTGGCAAAGAATTCTGTTGTAAAGACGGGGTATCATTTAAATGTCCATTAATTTAAACTGTTTCATATTAATTATTTTATTTTATACATAGATTTTATAAATTTTTTAATATAAATTAAATTAACTGAATTACTAAATTTTTAATCATAAAGGGCTCATTATATCTAACTAAACGAAACTTAATATGTAAAATATATAAATACACACAAAAGCCAAATACTTGGACATACATAAGCTCAATGTGAACCGTAACCAACTAAAACTTTAGTAGAATTAAATTATAGTGTTTTAATTCTAACAACACATACTCATGAACATACTGTATAAATTGTGATGTGGATACACTATTAAATTTTATTTAGACACAACGTAACATAAGGCCTTTCTATTGACGATTGGAATGGACTTCTAATATTATCCCACGATGATGCAGCAACCAGATTGCATATTGCAATTTTACATGCTAACGTATGATTAGGCGCTGCTACGGCAACTCATATGTCAATTCATAAACTAATTCACATAATGTTGAATTTTACGCTATTTTACAATGTAATGTAATGTAATAACGTATAAAAAACCATTAAAATAACATCACCGAATCATAAAGAAATATTGTCGTATATCTTGGCCTTAAGCTACGAAGGGCCAGGACAATAATTTCTTGTAAACATGTTTACATTCACGACACACGCCAATTGTGTTTGAAATAAAACACTACAGATTTGTCAAAATCATTACATGTAGGTACTGTTGTAACTTGGTTGCATACATTACAATGTCATAAATATTACAGCTGTAATAATTACAACGGAATTTGGACGACCCCTTAATACAGCCCTCTCAGTTATTTTTGAAAAGTCATAAAGTAATTAATAAACAACAAAATGGACTCGCTAAATTTTTTCTATAAATATTTAGTATAGTACAAGTCGATTATATTATTATTTGGACAATAAATAAGCTATAATGGGTAAGATATATACATTTAAAAAATTATTAAAAACCTTATTCTAATAGTGATTTAATTTTAAGGTGAGTTTTTATTAATATTATTGCTAAGCATTTTGCTCAAATCGAATTTTTCATTGCAACAACCAAATACTCACAAAAACACCATTGCATTGGACAATGTAAATTTTATGCAATTATTTGGCTCCAAAATGAATTTAACAACTACTAAAAGTGATTCGGTTACAAGTTTTTCTTGTATTTGTGCTGTATTTTTATCAGGACAGTTTCAAAGAGGATCAGCAGATCAACCAAAAGGATTACCAGCATTAATGCACGAACAAGAAATAAATTACCCTTGCTCCCCATCAGGCAATAAACAATGCATCAATAAATGTCTTGATTCAATTGTCAAACACTTAAATGAAAATTAAACGTAAGAAATATATAACAAGTGCCGTTGAACGAATAAATGTGTAAATTATAAATAAATAACTTTTGTTATGTGCTTTTGTAACCATATCAGCAAGAAAATCTTAGAACAATGCCTCCTAATTTTTTGTGTTACGTTCTACTATTTAGATAATATGGGGACTTTTCGATTAGTTCGAGTGTTTGCCATCAGATAGTGTGTCTGGGATAAAAATGTACAAAAGTGCCAAAACAGTATAGAAATCAAAAAAGTAAAGTTTGTAAACGCAAATATCATTTAATTAAAAGAAATATGGTAAATTATTGTTACGCAACTAGAAATTAGTGGATTGTGGCACTATATATTTATATATTTATATATTTATATATTTATATATTTATATATTTATATATTTATATATTTATATATTTATATATTTATATATTTATATATTTATATATTTATATATTTATATATTTATATATTTATATATTTATATATTTATATATTTATATATTTATATATTTATATATTTATATATTTATATATTTATATATTTATATATTTATATATTTATATATTTATATATTTATATATTTATATATTTATATATTTATATATTTATATATTTATATATTTATATATTTATATATTTATATATTTATATATTTATATATTTATATATTTATATATTTATATATTTATATATTTATATATTTATATATTTATATATTTATATATTTATATATTTATATATTTATATATTTATATATTTATATATTTATATATTTATATATTTATATATTTATATATTTATATATTTATATATTTATATATTTATATATTTATATATTTATATATTTATATATTTATATATTTATATATTTATATATTTATATATTTATATATTTATATATTTATATATTTATATATTTATATATTTATATATTTATATATTTATATATTTATATATTTATATATTTATATATTTATATATTTATATATTTATATATTTATATATTTATATATTTATATATTTATATATTTATATATTTATATATTTATATATTTATATATTTATATATTTATATATTTATATATTTATATATTTATATATTTATATATTTATATATTTATATATTTATATATTTATATATTTATATATTTATATATTTATATATTTATATATTTATATATTTATATATTTATATATTTATATATTTATATATTTATATATTTATATATTTATATATTTATATATTTATATATTTATATATTTATATATTTATATATTTATATATTTATATATTTATATATTTATATATTTATATATTTATATATTTATATATTTATATATTTATATATTTATATATTTATATATTTATATATTTATATATTTATATATTTATATATTTATATATTTATATATTTATATATTTATATATTTATATATTTATATATTTATATATTTATATATTTATATATTTATATATTTATATATTTATATATTTATATATTTATATATTTATATATTTATATATTTATATATTTATATATTTATATATTTATATATTTATATATTTATATATTTATATATTTATATATTTATATATTTATATATTTATATATTTATATATTTATATATTTATATATTTATATATTTATATATTTATATATTTATATATTTATATATTTATATATTTATATATTTATATATTTATATATTTATATATTTATATATTTATATATTTATATATTTATATATTTATATATTTATATATTTATATATTTATATATTTATATATTTATATATTTATATATTTATATATTTATATATTTATATATTTATATATTTATATATTTATATATTTATATATTTATATATTTATATATTTATATATTTATATATTTATATATTTATATATTTATATATTTATATATTTATATATTTATATATTTATATATTTATATATTTATATATTTATATATTTATATATTTATATATTTATATATTTATATATTTATATATTTATATATTTATATATTTATATATTTATATATTTATATATTTATATATTTATATATTTATATATTTATATATTTATATATTTATATATTTATATATTTATATATTTATATATTTATATATTTATATATTTATATATTTATATATTTATATATTTATATATTTATATATTTATATATTTATATATTTATATATTTATATATTTATATATTTATATATTTATATATTTATATATTTATATATTTATATATTTATATATTTATATATTTATATATTTATATATTTATATATTTATATATTTATATATTTATATATTTATATATTTATATATTTATATATTTATATATTTATATATTTATATATTTATATATTTATATATTTATATATTTATATATTTATATATTTATATATTTATATATTTATATATTTATATATTTATATATTTATATATTTATATATTTATATATTTATATATTTATATATTTATATATTTATATATTTATATATTTATATATTTATATATTTATATATTTATATATTTATATATTTATATATTTATATATTTATATATTTATATATTTATATATTTATATATTTATATATTTATATATTTATATATTTATATATTTATATATTTATATATTTATATATTTATATATTTATATATTTATATATTTATATATTTATATATTTATATATTTATATATTTATATATTTATATATTTATATATTTATATATTTATATATTTATATATTTATATATTTATATATTTATATATTTATATATTTATATATTTATATATTTATATATTTATATATTTATATATTTATATATTTATATATTTATATATTTATATATTTATATATTTATATATTTATATATTTATATATTTATATATTTATATATTTATATATTTATATATTTATATATTTATATATTTATATATTTATATATTTATATATTTATATATTTATATATTTATATATTTATATATTTATATATTTATATATTTATATATTTATATATTTATATATTTATATATTTATATATTTATATATTTATATATTTATATATTTATATATTTATATATTTATATATTTATATATTTATATATTTATATATTTATATATTTATATATTTATATATTTATATATTTATATATTTATATATTTATATATTTATATATTTATATATTTATATATTTATATATTTATATATTTATATATTTATATATTTATATATTTATATATTTATATATTTATATATTTATATATTTATATATTTATATATTTATATATTTATATATTTATATATTTATATATTTATATATTTATATATTTATATATTTATATATTTATATATTTATATATTTATATATTTATATATTTATATATTTATATATTTATATATTTATATATTTATATATTTATATATTTATATATTTATATATTTATATATTTATATATTTATATATTTATATATTTATATATTTATATATTTATATATTTATATATTTATATATTTATATATTTATATATTTATATATTTATATATTTATATATTTATATATTTATATATTTATATATTTATATATTTATATATTTATATATTTATATATTTATATATTTATATATTTATATATTTATATATTTATATATTTATATATTTATATATTTATATATTTATATATTTATATATTTATATATTTATATATTTATATATTTATATATTTATATATTTATATATTTATATATTTATATATTTATATATTTATATATTTATATATTTATATATTTATATATTTATATATTTATATATTTATATATTTATATATTTATATATTTATATATTTATATATTTATATATTTATATATTTATATATTTATATATTTATATATTTATATATTTATATATTTATATATTTATATATTTATATATTTATATATTTATATATTTATATATTTATATATTTATATATTTATATATTTATATATTTATATATTTATATATTTATATATTTATATATTTATATATTTATATATTTATATATTTATATATTTATATATTTATATATTTATATATTTATATATTTATATATTTATATATTTATATATTTATATATTTATATATTTATATATTTATATATTTATATATTTATATATTTATATATTTATATATTTATATATTTATATATTTATATATTTATATATTTATATATTTATATATTTATATATTTATATATTTATATATTTATATATTTATATATTTATATATTTATATATTTATATATTTATATATTTATATATTTATATATTTATATATTTATATATTTATATATTTATATATTTATATATTTATATATTTATATATTTATATATTTATATATTTATATATTTATATATTTATATATTTATATATTTATATATTTATATATTTATATATTTATATATTTATATATTTATATATTTATATATTTATATATTTATATATTTATATATTTATATATTTATATATTTATATATTTATATATTTATATATTTATATATTTATATATTTATATATTTATATATTTATATATTTATATATTTATATATTTATATATTTATATATTTATATATTTATATATTTATATATTTATATATTTATATATTTATATATTTATATATTTATATATTTATATATTTATATATTTATATATTTATATATTTATATATTTATATATTTATATATTTATATATTTATATATTTATATATTTATATATTTATATATTTATATATTTATATATTTATATATTTATATATTTATATATTTATATATTTATATATTTATATATTTATATATTTATATATTTATATATTTATATATTTATATATTTATATATTTATATATTTATATATTTATATATTTATATATTTATATATTTATATATTTATATATTTATATATTTATATATTTATATATTTATATATTTATATATTTATATATTTATATATTTATATATTTATATATTTATATATTTATATATTTATATATTTATATATTTATATATTTATATATTTATATATTTATATATTTATATATTTATATATTTATATATTTATATATTTATATATTTATATATTTATATATTTATATATTTATATATTTATATATTTATATATTTATATATTTATATATTTATATATTTATATATTTATATATTTATATATTTATATATTTATATATTTATATATTTATATATTTATATATTTATATATTTATATATTTATATATTTATATATTTATATATTTATATATTTATATATTTATATATTTATATATTTATATATTTATATATTTATATATTTATATATTTATATATTTATATATTTATATATTTATATATTTATATATTTATATATTTATATATTTATATATTTATATATTTATATATTTATATATTTATATATTTATATATTTATATATTTATATATTTATATATTTATATATTTATATATTTATATATTTATATATTTATATATTTATATATTTATATATTTATATATTTATATATTTATATATTTATATATTTATATATTTATATATTTATATATTTATATATTTATATATTTATATATTTATATATTTATATATTTATATATTTATATATTTATATATTTATATATTTATATATTTATATATTTATATATTTATATATTTATATATTTATATATTTATATATTTATATATTTATATATTTATATATTTATATATTTATATATTTATATATTTATATATTTATATATTTATATATTTATATATTTATATATTTATATATTTATATATTTATATATTTATATATTTATATATTTATATATTTATATATTTATATATTTATATATTTATATATTTATATATTTATATATTTATATATTTATATATTTATATATTTATATATTTATATATTTATATATTTATATATTTATATATTTATATATTTATATATTTATATATTTATATATTTATATATTTATATATTTATATATTTATATATTTATATATTTATATATTTATATATTTATATATTTATATATTTATATATTTATATATTTATATATTTATATATTTATATATTTATATATTTATATATTTATATATTTATATATTTATATATTTATATATTTATATATTTATATATTTATATATTTATATATTTATATATTTATATATTTATATATTTATATATTTATATATTTATATATTTATATATTTATATATTTATATATTTATATATTTATATATTTATATATTTATATATTTATATATTTATATATTTATATATTTATATATTTATATATTTATATATTTATATATTTATATATTTATATATTTATATATTTATATATTTATATATTTATATATTTATATATTTATATATTTATATATTTATATATTTATATATTTATATATTTATATATTTATATATTTATATATTTATATATTTATATATTTATATATTTATATATTTATATATTTATATATTTATATATTTATATATTTATATATTTATATATTTATATATTTATATATTTATATATTTATATATTTATATATTTATATATTTATATATTTATATATTTATATATTTATATATTTATATATTTATATATTTATATATTTATATATTTATATATTTATATATTTATATATTTATATATTTATATATTTATATATTTATATATTTATATATTTATATATTTATATATTTATATATTTATATATTTATATATTTATATATTTATATATTTATATATTTATATATTTATATATTTATATATTTATATATTTATATATTTATATATTTATATATTTATATATTTATATATTTATATATTTATATATTTATATATTTATATATTTATATATTTATATATTTATATATTTATATATTTATATATTTATATATTTATATATTTATATATTTATATATTTATATATTTATATATTTATATATTTATATATTTATATATTTATATATTTATATATTTATATATTTATATATTTATATATTTATATATTTATATATTTATATATTTATATATTTATATATTTATATATTTATATATTTATATATTTATATATTTATATATTTATATATTTATATATTTATATATTTATATATTTATATATTTATATATTTATATATTTATATATTTATATATTTATATATTTATATATTTATATATTTATATATTTATATATTTATATATTTATATATTTATATATTTATATATTTATATATTTATATATTTATATATTTATATATTTATATATTTATATATTTATATATTTATATATTTATATATTTATATATTTATATATTTATATATTTATATATTTATATATTTATATATTTATATATTTATATATTTATATATTTATATATTTATATATTTATATATTTATATATTTATATATTTATATATTTATATATTTATATATTTATATATTTATATATTTATATATTTATATATTTATATATTTATATATTTATATATTTATATATTTATATATTTATATATTTATATATTTATATATTTATATATTTATATATTTATATATTTATATATTTATATATTTATATATTTATATATTTATATATTTATATATTTATATATTTATATATTTATATATTTATATATTTATATATTTATATATTTATATATTTATATATTTATATATTTATATATTTATATATTTATATATTTATATATTTATATATTTATATATTTATATATTTATATATTTATATATTTATATATTTATATATTTATATATTTATATATTTATATATTTATATATTTATATATTTATATATTTATATATTTATATATTTATATATTTATATATTTATATATTTATATATTTATATATTTATATATTTATATATTTATATATTTATATATTTATATATTTATATATTTATATATTTATATATTTATATATTTATATATTTATATATTTATATATTTATATATTTATATATTTATATATTTATATATTTATATATTTATATATTTATATATTTATATATTTATATATTTATATATTTATATATTTATATATTTATATATTTATATATTTATATATTTATATATTTATATATTTATATATTTATATATTTATATATTTATATATTTATATATTTATATATTTATATATTTATATATTTATATATTTATATATTTATATATTTATATATTTATATATTTATATATTTATATATTTATATATTTATATATTTATATATTTATATATTTATATATTTATATATTTATATATTTATATATTTATATATTTATATATTTATATATTTATATATTTATATATTTATATATTTATATATTTATATATTTATATATTTATATATTTATATATTTATATATTTATATATTTATATATTTATATATTTATATATTTATATATTTATATATTTATATATTTATATATTTATATATTTATATATTTATATATTTATATATTTATATATTTATATATTTATATATTTATATATTTATATATTTATATATTTATATATTTATATATTTATATATTTATATATTTATATATTTATATATTTATATATTTATATATTTATATATTTATATATTTATATATTTATATATTTATATATTTATATATTTATATATTTATATATTTATATATTTATATATTTATATATTTATATATTTATATATTTATATATTTATATATTTATATATTTATATATTTATATATTTATATATTTATATATTTATATATTTATATATTTATATATTTATATATTTATATATTTATATATTTATATATTTATATATTTATATATTTATATATTTATATATTTATATATTTATATATTTATATATTTATATATTTATATATTTATATATTTATATATTTATATATTTATATATTTATATATTTATATATTTATATATTTATATATTTATATATTTATATATTTATATATTTATATATTTATATATTTATATATTTATATATTTATATATTTATATATTTATATATTTATATATTTATATATTTATATATTTATATATTTATATATTTATATATTTATATATTTATATATTTATATATTTATATATTTATATATTTATATATTTATATATTTATATATTTATATATTTATATATTTATATATTTATATATTTATATATTTATATATTTATATATTTATATATTTATATATTTATATATTTATATATTTATATATTTATATATTTATATATTTATATATTTATATATTTATATATTTATATATTTATATATTTATATATTTATATATTTATATATTTATATATTTATATATTTATATATTTATATATTTATATATTTATATATTTATATATTTATATATTTATATATTTATATATTTATATATTTATATATTTATATATTTATATATTTATATATTTATTTAATTGATTTAATTTTAATGTGTGTTTTTATTAATATTATTGCTAAGCATTTTGCTCAAATCGAATTTTTCATTGCAACAACCAAATACTCACAAAAACACCATTGCATTGGACAATGTAAATTTTATGCAATTATTTAGTGGATACACTATTAAATTTTATTGAGACACAACGTAACATAAGGCCTTTCTATTGACGATTGGAATGGACTTCTAATATTATCCCACGATGATGCAGCAACCAGATTGCATATTGCAATTTTACATGCTAACGTATGATTAGGCGCTGCTACGGCAACTCATATGTCAATTCATAAACTAATTCACATAATGTTGAATTTTACGCTATTTTACAATGTAATGTAATGTAATAACGTATAAAAAACCATTAAAATAACATCACCGAATCATAAAGAAATATTGTCGTATATCTTGGCCTTAAGCTACGAAGGGCCAGGACAATAATTTCTTGTAAACATGTCATTCACGACACACGCCAATTGTGTTTGAAATAAAACACTACAGATTTGTCAAAATCATTACATGTAGGTACTGTTGTAACTTGGTTGCATACATTACAATGTCATAAATATTACAGCTGTAATAATTACAACGGAATTTGGACGACCCCTTAATACAGCCCTCTCAGTTATTTTTGAAAAGTCATAAAGTAATTAATAAACAACAAAATGGACTCGCTAAATTTTTTCTATAAATATTTAGTATAGTACAAGTCGATTATATTATTATTTGGACAATAAATAAGCTATAATAGGTAAGATATATACATTTAAAAAATTATTAAAAACCTTATTCTAATAGTGATTTAATTTTAAGGTGAGTTTTTATTAATATTATTGCTAAGCATTTTGCTCAAATCGAATTTTTCATTGCAACAACCAAATACTCACAAAAACACCATTGCATTGGACAATGTAAATTTTATGCAATTATTTGGCTCCAAAATGAATTTAACAACTACTAAAAGTGATTCGGTTACAAGTGTTTCTTGTATTTGTGCTGTATTTTTATCAGAACAGTTTCAAAGAGGATCAGCAGATCAACCAAAAGGATTACCAGCATTAATGCACGAACAAGAAATAAATTACCCTTGCTCCCCATCAGGCAATAAACAATGCATCAATAAATGTCTTGATTCAATTGTCAAACACTTACCTAATTCTGGAACTATTCTATGTGGCTCAATCGATCGAGATTGTTACAAAGAACGAGCATATTTATTTTTTCAAAATTGTTCACCACTATGGATCAATACAAATTTATCTGCTGGCAAAGAATTCTGTTGTAAAGACGGGGTATCATTTAAATGTCCATTAATTTAAACTGTTTCATATTAATTATTTTATTTTATACATAGATTTTATAAATTTTTTAATATGTGTATTTATATATTTTACATATTAAGTTTCGTTTAGTTAGATATAATGAGCCCTTTATGATTAAAAATTTAGTAATTCAGTTAATTTAATTTATATTAAAAAATTTATAAAATCTATGTATAAAATAAAATAATTAATATGAAACAGTTTAAATTAATGGACATTTAAATGATACCCCGTCTTTACAACAGAATTCTTTGCCAGCAGATAAATTTGTATTGATCCATAGTGGTGAACAATTTTGAAAAAATAAATATGCTCGTTCTTTGTAACAATCTCGATCGATTGAGCCACATAGAATAGTTCCAGAATTAGGTAAGTGTTTGACAATTGAATCAAGACATTTATTGATGCATTGTTTATTGCCTGATGGGGAGCAAGGGTAATTTATTTCTTGTTCGTGCATTAATGCTGGTAATCCTTTTGGTTGATCTGCTGATCCTCTTTGAAACTGTCCTGATAAAAATACAGCACAAATACAAGAAACACTTGTAACCGAATCACTTTTAGTAGTTGTTAAATTCATTTTGGAGCCAAATAATTGCATAAAATTTACATTGTCCAATGCAATGGTGTTTTTGTGAGTATTTGGTTGTTGCAATGAAAAATTCGATTTGAGCAAAATGCTTAGCAATAATATTAATAAAAACACACCTTAAAATTAAATCACTATTAGAATAAGGTTTTTAATAATTTTTTAAATGTATATATCTTACCCATTATAGCTTATTTATTGTCCAAATAATAATATAATCGACTTGTACTATACTAAATATTTATAGAAAAAATTTAGCGAGTTCATTTTGTTGTTTATTAATTACTTTATGACTTTTCAAAAATAACTAAGAGGGCTGTATTAAGGGGTCGTCCAAATTGTAATTATTACATCTGTAATATTTATGACATTGTAATGTATGCAACCAAGTTACAACAGTACCTACATGTAATGATTTTGACAAATCTGTAGTGTTTTATTTCAAACACAATTGGCGTGTGTCGTGAATGTAAACATGTTTACAAGAAATTATTGTCCTGGCCCTTCGTAGGTTAAGGCCAATATATACGACAATATTTCTTTATGATTCGGTGATGTTATTTTAATGGTTTTTTATACGTTATTACATTACATTACATTGTAAAATAGCGTAAAATTCAACATTATGTGAATTAGTTTATGAATTGACATATGAGTTGCCGTAGCAGCGCCTAATCATACGTTAGCATGTAAAATTGCAATATGCAATCTGGTTGCTGCATCATCGTGGGATAATATTGAATTTATAATTTTATTTGTTGAAATCTGTATACATTGGGAGTCGATAAAATAAATTTTAATACTCTATAATTGTATGTTTCAATGTGTAGAAGTTGAGGGATTAAAAGATCTATAAACAAATGCCGAGCAAGATTGTATGTTTCCCATCAAACATATTAAGCCTTAGCACAAATAACAGCATAGTTAGGTCATACTTAACCTCTTCCATTTTCTTATTTCCATTTTCTTATAATATGAAATAAGAAAATGGAAGAGGTTAAGTATGACCTAACTATGCTGTTATTTGTGCTAAGGCTTAATATGTTTGATGGGAAACATACAATCTTGCTCGGCATTTGTTTATAGATCTTTTAATCCCTCAACTTCTACA
The DNA here is from genome assembly GCA_963556175.1 of Tipula confusa. Classification (NCBI taxonomy): domain Eukaryota; kingdom Metazoa; phylum Arthropoda; class Insecta; order Diptera; family Tipulidae; genus Tipula; species Tipula confusa. The sequence goes on along the minus strand of CAUVYK010000372.1, from coordinate 9,519 downwards.
CATTGAAACATACAATTATAGAGTATTAAAAATTTATTTTATCGACTCCCAATGTATACAGATTTCAACAAATAAAATTATAAATTCAATATTATCCCACGATGATGCAGCAACCAGATTGCATATTGCAATTTTACATGCTAACGTATGATTAGGCGCTGCTACGGCAACTCATATGTCAATTCATAAACTAATTCACATAATGTTGAATTTTACGCTATTTTACAATGTAATGTAATGTAATAACGTATAAAAAACCATTAAAATAACATCACCGAATCATAAAGAAATATTGTCGTATATATTGGCCTTAACCTACGAAGGGCCAGGACAATAATTTCTTGTAAACATGTTTACATTCACGACACACGCCAATTGTGTTTGAAATAAAACACTACAGATTTGTCAAAATCATTACATGTAGGTACTGTTGTAACTTGGTTGCATACATTATAATGTCATAAATATTACAGATGTAATAATTACAATTTGGACGACCCCTTAATACAGCCCTCTTAGTTATTTTTGAAAAGTCATAAAGTAATTAATAAACAACAAAATGAACTCGCTAAATTTTTTCTATAAATATTTAGTATAGTACAAGTCGATTATATTATTATTTGGACAATAAATAAGCTATAATGGGTAAGATATATACATTTAAAAAATTATTAAAAACCTTATTCTAATAGTGATTTAATTTTAAGGTGTGTTTTTATTAATATTATTGCTAAGCATTTTGCTCAAATCGAATTTTTCATTGCAACAACCAAATACTCACAAAAACACCATTGCATTGGACAATGTAAATTTTATGCAATTATTTGGCTCCAAAATGAATTTAACAACTACTAAAAGTGATTCGGTTACAAGTGTTTCTTGTATTTGTGCTGTATTTTTATCAGGACAGTTTCAAAGAGGATCAGCAGATCAACCAAAAGGATTACCAGCATTAATGCACGAACAAGAAATAAATTACCCTTGCTCCCCATCAGGCAATAAACAATGCATCAATAAATGTCTTGATTCAATTGTCAAACACTTAAATGAAAATTAAACGTAAGAAATATATAACAAGTGCCGTTGAACGAATAAATGTGTAAATTATAAATAAATAACTTTTGTTATGTGCTTTTGTAACCATATCAGCAAGAAAATCTTAGAACAATGCCTCCTAATTTTTTGTGTTACGTTCTACTATTTAGATAATATGGGGACTTTTCGATTAGTTCGAGTGTTTGCCATCAGATAGTGTGTCTGGGATAAAAATGTACAAAAGTGCCAAAACAGTATAGAAATCAAAAAAGTAAAGTTTGTAAACGCAAATATCATTTAATTAAAAAAAATATGGTAAATTATTGTACGCAACTAGAAATTAGTAGATTGTGGCACTATTATATTTATATATTTATATATTTATATATTTATATTTATATATTTATATATTTATATATTTATATATTTATATATTTATATATTTATATATTTATATATTTATATATTTATATATTTATATATTATATATTTATATATTTATATATTTATATATTTATATATTTATATATTATATATTATATATTTATATATTTATATATTATATATTTATATATTTATATATTTATATATTTATATATTTATATATTTATATATTTATATATTTATATATTTATATATTTATATATTTATATATTTATATATTTATATTTATATATTATATATTTATATATTTATATATTTATATATTTATATATTTATATATTTATATATTTATATATTTATATATTTATATATTTATATATTTATATATTTATATATTTATATATTTATATATTTATATATTTATATATTTATATATTTATATATTTATATATTTATATATTTATATATTTATATATTTATATATTTATATATTTATATATTTATATATTTATATATTTATATATATATATTTATATATTTATATATTTATATATTTATATATTTATATATTTATATATTTATATATTTAAATATATTTAT
>CAUVYK010000371.1:282500-309361 GCA_963556175.1 Tipula confusa | reverse complement strand
AATATAAATAGGATTTTATTGCAAGTACATTGTGTAATTGCTAAAAAACGGTGGATTTGATCAAGTTTAATTGTTTAATTATTTTATTAAAATTCGATTTCTAGTGTTTTTGGTTTTAAAGTAAATATAAATAGGATTTTAATGTAAGTACATTGTGTAATTACTAAAATACGGTGGATTCGATCGAATTCAGTTGTTTAATTATTTTGTTAAAATTCGATTTCTAGTGTTTTTGGTTTTAAAGTAAATATAAATAGGATTTTAATGCAAGTACATTGTGTAATTGCTAAAAAACGGTGGATTTGATCAAGTTTAATTGTTTAATTATTTTATTAAAATTCGATTTCTAGTGTTTTTGGTTTTAAAGTAAATATAAATAGGATTTTAATGCAAGTACATTGTGTAATTGCTAAAAAACGATGGATTTGATCAAGTTTAATTGTTTAATTATTTTATTAAAATTCGATTTCTAGTGTTTTTGGTTTTAAAGTAAATATAAATAGGATTTTAATGCAAGTACATTGTGTAATTGCTAAAAAACGATGGATTTGATCAAGTTTAATTGTTTAATTATTTTATTAAAATTCGATTTCTAGTGTTTTTGGTTTTAAAGTAAATATAAATAGGATTTTAATGCAAGTACATTGTGTAATTGCTAAAAAACGGTGGATTCGATCGAATTCAGTTGTTTAATTAATTTATTAAAATTCGATTTCTAGTGTTTTTGGTTTTATAGTAAATATAAATAGGATTTTAATGCAAGTACATTGTGTAATTGCTAAAAAACGGTGGATTTGATCAAGTTTAATTGTTTAATTATTTTATTAAAATTCGATTTCTAGTGTTTTTGGTTTTAAAGTAAAGGATTTTATTGCAAGTACATTGTGTAATTGCTAAAAAACGGTGGATTTGATCAAGTTTAATTGTTTAATTATTTTATTAAAATTCGATTTCTAGTGTTTTTGGTTTTAAAGTAAATATAAATAGGATTTTAATGTAAGTACATTGTGCAATTGCTAAAAAACGGTGGATTCGATCGAATTCAGTTGTTTAATTATTTTATTAAAATTCGATTTCTAGTGTTTTTGGTTTTAAAGTAAATATAAATAGGATTTTAATGTAAGTACATTGTGCAATTGCTAAAAAACGGTGGATTTGATCAAGTTTAATTGTTTAATTATTTTATTAAAATTCGATTTCTAGTGTTTTTGGTTTTAAAGTAAATATAAATAGGATTTTAATGCAAGTACATTGTGTAATTGCTAAAAAACGGTGGATTTGATCAAGTTTAATTGTTTAATTATTTTATTATAATTCGATTTCTAGTGTTTTTGGTTTTAAAGTAAATATAAATAGGATTTTAATGCAAGTACATTGTGTAATTGCTAAAAAACGGTGGAGTCGATCGAATTCAGTTGTTTAATTATTTTATTAAAATTCGATTTCTAGTGTTTTTGGTTTTAAAGTAAATATAAATAGGATTTTAATGCAAGTACATTGTGTAATTGCTAAAAACCGGTGGATTTGATCAAGTTTAATTGTTTAATTATTTTATTAAAATTCGATTTCTAGTGTTTTTGGTTTTAAAGTAAATATAAATAGGATTTTAATGCAAGTACATTGTGTAATTGCTAAAAAACGGTGGATTTGATCAAGTTTAATTGTTTAATTATTTTATTAAAATTCGATTTCTAGTGTTTTTGGTTTTAAAGTAAATATAAATAGGATTTTAATGCAAGTACATTGTGCAATTGCTAAAAAACGGTGGATTTGATCAAGTTTAATTGTTTAATTATTTTATTAAAATTCGATTTCTAGTGTTTTTGGTTTTAAAGTAAATATAAATAGAATTTTAATGTAAGTACATTGTGTAATTACTAAAAAACGGTGGATTTGATCAAGTTTAATTGTTTAATTAATTTATTAAAATTCGATTTCTAGTGTTTTTGGTTTTAAAGTAAATATAAATAGGATTTTAATGCAAGTACATTGTGTAATTGCTAAAAAACGGTGGATTTGATCAAGTTTAATTGTTTAATTATTTTATTAAAATTCGATTTCTAGTGTTTTTGGTTTTAAAGTAAATATAAATAGGATTTTAATGCAAGTACATTGTGTAATTGCTAAAAAACGGTGGATTTGATCAAGTTTAATTGTTTAATTATTTTATTAAAATTCGATTTCTAGTGTTTTTGGTTTTAAAGTAAATATAAATAGGATTTTAATGCAAGTACATTGTGTAATTGCTAAAAAACGGTGGATTTGATCAAGTTTAATTGTTTAATTATTTTATTAAAATTCGATTTCTAGTGTTTTTGGTTTTAAAGTAAATATAAATAGGGTTTTAATGCAAGTACATTGTGTAATTGCTAAAAAACGGTGGATTCGATCGAATTCAGTTGTTTAATTAATTTATTAAAATTCGATTTCTAGTGTTTTTGGTTTTAAAGTAAATATAAATAGGATTTTAATGCAAGTACATTGTGTAATTGCTAAAAAACGGTGGATTTGATCAAGTTTAATTGTTTAATTATTTTATTAAAATTCGATTTCTAGTGTTTTTGGTTTTAAAGTAAATATAAATAGGATTTTATTGCAAGTACATTGTGTAATTGCTAAAAAACGGTGAATTTGATCAAGTTTAATTGTTTAATTATTTTATTAAAATTCGATTTCTAGTGTTTTTGGTTTTAAAGTAAATATAAATAGGATTTTAATGTAAGTACATTGTGTAATTACTAAAATACGGTGGATTCGATCGAATTCAGTTGTTTAATTATTTTGTTAAAATTCGATTTCTAGTGTTTTTGGTTTTAAAGTAAATATAAATAGGATTTTAATGCAAGTACATTGTGTAATTGCTAAAAAACGGTGGATTTGATCAAGTTTAATTGTTTAATTATTTTATTAAAATTCGATTTTTAGTGTTTTTGGTTTTAAAGTAAATATAAATAGGATTTTAATGCAAGTACATTGTGTAATTGCTAAAAAACGGTGGATTTGATCAAGTTTAATTGTTTAATTATTTTATTAAAATTCGATTTCTAGTGTTTTTGGTTTTAAAGTAAATATAAATAGGATTTTAATGCAAGTACATTGTGTAATTGCTAAAAAACGGTGGATTTGATCAAGTTTAATTGTTTAATTATTTTATTAAAATTCGATTTCTAGTGTTTTTGGTTTTAAAGTAAATATAAATAGGATTTTAATGCAAGTACATTGTGTAATTGCTAAAAAACGGTGGATTCGATCGAATTCAGTTGTTTAATTAATTTATTAAAATTCGATTTCTAGTGTTTTTGGTTTTAAAGTAAATATAAATAGGATTTTAATGCAAGTGCATTGTGTAATTGCTAAAAAACGGTGGATTTGATCAAGTTTAATTGTTTAATTATTTTATTAAAATTCGATTTCTAGTGTTTTTGGTTTTAAAGTAAATATAAATAGGATTTTATTGCAAGTACATTGTGTAATTGCTAAAAAACGGTGGATTTGATCAAGTTTAATTGTTTAATTATTTTATTAAAATTCGATTTCTAGTGTTTTTGGTTTTAAAGTAAATATAAATAGGATTTTAATGTAAGTACATTGTGCAATTGCTAAAAAACGGTGGATTCGATCGAATTCAGTTGTTTAATTATTTTATTAAAATTCGATTTCTAATGTTTTTGGTTTTAAATTAAATATAAATAGGATTTTATTGCAAGTACATTGTGTAATTGCTAAAAAACGGTGGATTTGATCAAGTTTAATTGTTTAATTATTTTATTAAAATTCGATTTCTAGTGTTTTTGGTTTTAAAGTAAATATAAATAGGATTTTAATGTAAGTACATTGTGTAATTACTAAAATACGGTGGATTCGATCGAATTCAGTTGTTTAATTATTTTGTTAAAATTCGATTTCTAGTGTTTTTGGTTTTAAAGTAAATATAAATAGGATTTTATTGCAAGTTCATTGTGTAATTGCTAAAAAACGGTGGATTTGATCAAGTTTAATTGTTTAATTATTTTATTAAAATTCGATTTCTAGTGTTTTTGGTTTTAAAGTAAATATAAATAGGATTTTAATGCAAGTACATTGTGTAATTGCTAAAAAACGGTGGATTTGATCAAGTTTAATTGTTTAATTATTTTATTAAAATTCGATTTCTAGTGTTTTTGGTTTTAAAGTAAATATAAATAGGATTTTAATGCAAGTACATTGTGTAATTGCTAAAAAACGGTGGATTTGATCAAGTTTAATTGTTTAATTATTTTATTATAATTCGATTTCTAGTGTTTTTGGTTTTAAAGTAAATATAAATAGGATTTTAATGCAAGTACATTGTGTAATTGCTAAAAAACGGTGGAGTCGATCGAATTCAGTTGTTTAATTATTTTATTAAAATTCGATTTCTAGTGTTTTTGGTTTTAAAGTAAATATAAATAGGATTTTAATGCAAGTACATTGTGTAATTGCTAAAAACCGGTGGATTTGATCAAGTTTAATTGTTTAATTATTTTATTAAAATTCGATTTCTAGTGTTTTTGGTTTTAAAGTAAATATAAATAGGATTTTAATGCAAGTACATTGTGTAATTGCTAAAAAACGGTGGATTTGATCAAGTTTAATTGTTTAATTATTTTATTAAAATTCGATTTCTAGTGTTTTTGGTTTTAAAGTAAATATAAATAGGATTTTAATGCAAGTACATTGTGCAATTGCTAAAAAACGGTGGATTTGATCAAGTTTAATTGTTTAATTATTTTATTAAAATTCGATTTCTAGTGTTTTTGGTTTTAAAGTAAATATAAATAGAATTTTAATGTAAGTACATTGTGTAATTACTAAAAAACGGTGGATTTGATCAAGTTTAATTGTTTAATTAATTTATTAAAATTCGATTTCTAGTGTTTTTGGTTTTAAAGTAAATATAAATAGGATTTTAATGCAAGTACATTGTGTAATTGCTAAAAAACGGTGGATTTGATCAAGTTTAATTGTTTAATTATTTTATTAAAATTCGATTTCTAGTGTTTTTGGTTTTAAAGTAAATATAAATAGGATTTTAATGCAAGTACATTGTGTAATTGCTAAAAAACGGTGGATTTGATCAAGTTTAATTGTTTAATTATTTTATTAAAATTCGATTTCTAGTGTTTTTGGTTTTAAAGTAAATATAAATAGGATTTTAATGCAAGTACATTGTGTAATTGCTAAAAAACGGTGGATTTGATCAAGTTTAATTGTTTAATTATTTTATTAAAATTCGATTTCTAGTGTTTTTGGTTTTAAAGTAAATATAAATAGGGTTTTAATGCAAGTACATTGTGTAATTGCTAAAAAACGGTGGATTCGATCGAATTCAGTTGTTTAATTAATTTATTAAAATTCGATTTCTAGTGTTTTTGGTTTTAAAGTAAATATAAATAGGATTTTAATGCAAGTACATTGTGTAATTGCTAAAAAACGGTGGATTTGATCAAGTTTAATTGTTTAATTATTTTATTAAAATTCGATTTCTAGTGTTTTTGGTTTTAAAGTAAATATAAATAGGATTTTATTGCAAGTACATTGTGTAATTGCTAAAAAACGGTGAATTTGATCAAGTTTAATTGTTTAATTATTTTATTAAAATTCGATTTCTAGTGTTTTTGGTTTTAAAGTAAATATAAATAGGATTTTAATGTAAGTACATTGTGTAATTACTAAAATACGGTGGATTCGATCGAATTCAGTTGTTTAATTATTTTGTTAAAATTCGATTTCTAGTGTTTTTGGTTTTAAAGTAAATATAAATAGGATTTTAATGCAAGTACATTGTGTAATTGCTAAAAAACGGTGGATTTGATCAAGTTTAATTGTTTAATTATTTTATTAAAATTCGATTTTTAGTGTTTTTGGTTTTAAAGTAAATATAAATAGGATTTTAATGCAAGTACATTGTGTAATTGCTAAAAAACGGTGGATTTGATCAAGTTTAATTGTTTAATTATTTTATTAAAATTCGATTTCTAGTGTTTTTGGTTTTAAAGTAAATATAAATAGGATTTTAATGCAAGTACATTGTGTAATTGCTAAAAAACGGTGGATTTGATCAAGTTTAATTGTTTAATTATTTTATTAAAATTCGATTTCTAGTGTTTTTGGTTTTAAAGTAAATATAAATAGGATTTTAATGCAAGTACATTGTGTAATTGCTAAAAAACGGTGGATTCGATCGAATTCAGTTGTTTAATTAATTTATTAAAATTCGATTTCTAGTGTTTTTGGTTTTAAAGTAAATATAAATAGGATTTTAATGCAAGTGCATTGTGTAATTGCTAAAAAACGGTGGATTTGATCAAGTTTAATTGTTTAATTATTTTATTAAAATTCGATTTCTAGTGTTTTTGGTTTTAAAGTAAATATAAATAGGATTTTATTGCAAGTACATTGTGTAATTGCTAAAAAACGGTGGATTTGATCAAGTTTAATTGTTTAATTATTTTATTAAAATTCGATTTCTAGTGTTTTTGGTTTTAAAGTAAATATAAATAGGATTTTAATGTAAGTACATTGTGCAATTGCTAAAAAACGGTGGATTCGATCGAATTCAGTTGTTTAATTATTTTATTAAAATTCGATTTCTAATGTTTTTGGTTTTAAATTAAATATAAATAGGATTTTATTGCAAGTACATTGTGTAATTGCTAAAAAACGGTGGATTTGATCAAGTTTAATTGTTTAATTATTTTATTAAAATTCGATTTCTAGTGTTTTTGGTTTTAAAGTAAATATAAATAGGATTTTAATGCAAGTACATTGTGCAATTGCTAAAAAACGGTGGATTTGATCAAGTTTAATTGTTTAATTATTTTATTAAAATTCGATTTCTAGTGTTTTTGGTTTTAAAGTAAATATAAATAGAATTTTAATGTAAGTACATTGTGTAATTACTAAAAAACGGTGGATTTGATCAAGTTTAATTGTTTAATTAATTTATTAAAATTCGATTTCTAGTGTTTTTGGTTTTAAAGTAAATATAAATAGGATTTTAATGCAAGTACATTGTGTAATTGCTAAAAAACGGTGGATTTGATCAAGTTTAATTGTTTAATTATTTTATTAAAATTCGATTTCTAGTGTTTTTGGTTTTAAAGTAAATATAAATAGGATTTTAATGCAAGTACATTGTGTAATTGCTAAAAAACGGTGGATTTGATCAAGTTTAATTGTTTAATTATTTTATTAAAATTCGATTTCTAGTGTTTTTGGTTTTAAAGTAAATATAAATAGGATTTTAATGCAAGTACATTGTGTAATTGCTAAAAAACGGTGGATTTGATCAAGTTTAATTGTTTAATTATTTTATTAAAATTCGATTTCTAGTGTTTTTGGTTTTAAAGTAAATATAAATAGGGTTTTAATGCAAGTACATTGTGTAATTGCTAAAAAACGGTGGATTCGATCGAATTCAGTTGTTTAATTAATTTATTAAAATTCGATTTCTAGTGTTTTTGGTTTTAAAGTAAATATAAATAGGATTTTAATGCAAGTACATTGTGTAATTGCTAAAAAACGGTGGATTTGATCAAGTTTAATTGTTTAATTATTTTATTAAAATTCGATTTCTAGTGTTTTTGGTTTTAAAGTAAATATAAATAGGATTTTATTGCAAGTACATTGTGTAATTGCTAAAAAACGGTGAATTTGATCAAGTTTAATTGTTTAATTATTTTATTAAAATTCGATTTCTAGTGTTTTTGGTTTTAAAGTAAATATAAATAGGATTTTAATGTAAGTACATTGTGTAATTACTAAAATACGGTGGATTCGATCGAATTCAGTTGTTTAATTATTTTGTTAAAATTCGATTTCTAGTGTTTTTGGTTTTAAAGTAAATATAAATAGGATTTTAATGCAAGTACATTGTGTAATTGCTAAAAAACGGTGGATTTGATCAAGTTTAATTGTTTAATTATTTTATTAAAATTCGATTTTTAGTGTTTTTGGTTTTAAAGTAAATATAAATAGGATTTTAATGCAAGTACATTGTGTAATTGCTAAAAAACGGTGGATTTGATCAAGTTTAATTGTTTAATTATTTTATTAAAATTCGATTTCTAGTGTTTTTGGTTTTAAAGTAAATATAAATAGGATTTTAATGCAAGTACATTGTGTAATTGCTAAAAAACGGTGGATTTGATCAAGTTTAATTGTTTAATTATTTTATTAAAATTCGATTTCTAGTGTTTTTGGTTTTAAAGTAAATATAAATAGGATTTTAATGCAAGTACATTGTGTAATTGCTAAAAAACGGTGGATTCGATCGAATTCAGTTGTTTAATTAATTTATTAAAATTCGATTTCTAGTGTTTTTGGTTTTAAAGTAAATATAAATAGGATTTTAATGCAAGTGCATTGTGTAATTGCTAAAAAACGGTGGATTTGATCAAGTTTAATTGTTTAATTATTTTATTAAAATTCGATTTCTAGTGTTTTTGGTTTTAAAGTAAATATAAATAGGATTTTATTGCAAGTACATTGTGTAATTGCTAAAAAACGGTGGATTTGATCAAGTTTAATTGTTTAATTATTTTATTAAAATTCGATTTCTAGTGTTTTTGGTTTTAAAGTAAATATAAATAGGATTTTAATGTAAGTACATTGTGCAATTGCTAAAAAACGGTGGATTCGATCGAATTCAGTTGTTTAATTATTTTATTAAAATTCGATTTCTAATGTTTTTGGTTTTAAATTAAATATAAATAGGATTTTATTGCAAGTACATTGTGTAATTGCTAAAAAACGGTGGATTTGATCAAGTTTAATTGTTTAATTATTTTATTAAAATTCGATTTCTAGTGTTTTTGGTTTTAAAGTAAATATAAATAGGATTTTAATGTAAGTACATTGTGTAATTACTAAAATACGGTGGATTCGATCGAATTCAGTTGTTTAATTATTTTGTTAAAATTCGATTTCTAGTGTTTTTGGTTTTAAAGTAAATATAAATAGGATTTTATTGCAAGTTCATTGTGTAATTGCTAAAAAACGGTGGATTTGATCAAGTTTAATTGTTTAATTATTTTATTAAAATTCGATTTCTAGTGTTTTTGGTTTTAAAGTAAATATAAATAGGATTTTAATGCAAGTACATTGTGTAATTGCTAAAAAACGGTGGATTTGATCAAGTTTAATTGTTTAATTATTTTATTAAAATTCGATTTCTAGTGTTTTTGGTTTTAAAGTAAATATAAATAGGATTTTAATGCAAGTACATTGTGTAATTGCTAAAAAACGGTGGATTTGATCAAGTTTAATTGTTTAATTATTTTATTATAATTCGATTTCTAGTGTTTTTGGTTTTAAAGTAAATATAAATAGGATTTTAATGCAAGTACATTGTGTAATTGCTAAAAAACGGTGGAGTCGATCGAATTCAGTTGTTTAATTATTTTATTAAAATTCGATTTCTAGTGTTTTTGGTTTTAAAGTAAATATAAATAGGATTTTAATGCAAGTACATTGTGTAATTGCTAAAAACCGGTGGATTTGATCAAGTTTAATTGTTTAATTATTTTATTAAAATTCGATTTCTAGTGTTTTTGGTTTTAAAGTAAATATAAATAGGATTTTAATGCAAGTACATTGTGTAATTGCTAAAAAACGGTGGATTTGATCAAGTTTAATTGTTTAATTATTTTATTAAAATTCGATTTCTAGTGTTTTTGGTTTTAAAGTAAATATAAATAGGATTTTAATGCAAGTACATTGTGCAATTGCTAAAAAACGGTGGATTTGATCAAGTTTAATTGTTTAATTATTTTATTAAAATTCGATTTCTAGTGTTTTTGGTTTTAAAGTAAATATAAATAGAATTTTAATGTAAGTACATTGTGTAATTACTAAAAAACGGTGGATTTGATCAAGTTTAATTGTTTAATTAATTTATTAAAATTCGATTTCTAGTGTTTTTGGTTTTAAAGTAAATATAAATAGGATTTTAATGCAAGTACATTGTGTAATTGCTAAAAAACGGTGGATTTGATCAAGTTTAATTGTTTAATTATTTTATTAAAATTCGATTTCTAGTGTTTTTGGTTTTAAAGTAAATATAAATAGGATTTTAATGCAAGTACATTGTGTAATTGCTAAAAAACGGTGGATTTGATCAAGTTTAATTGTTTAATTATTTTATTAAAATTCGATTTCTAGTGTTTTTGGTTTTAAAGTAAATATAAATAGGATTTTAATGCAAGTACATTGTGTAATTGCTAAAAAACGGTGGATTTGATCAAGTTTAATTGTTTAATTATTTTATTAAAATTCGATTTCTAGTGTTTTTGGTTTTAAAGTAAATATAAATAGGGTTTTAATGCAAGTACATTGTGTAATTGCTAAAAAACGGTGGATTCGATCGAATTCAGTTGTTTAATTAATTTATTAAAATTCGATTTCTAGTGTTTTTGGTTTTAAAGTAAATATAAATAGGATTTTAATGCAAGTACATTGTGTAATTGCTAAAAAACGGTGGATTTGATCAAGTTTAATTGTTTAATTATTTTATTAAAATTCGATTTCTAGTGTTTTTGGTTTTAAAGTAAATATAAATAGGATTTTATTGCAAGTACATTGTGTAATTGCTAAAAAACGGTGAATTTGATCAAGTTTAATTGTTTAATTATTTTATTAAAATTCGATTTCTAGTGTTTTTGGTTTTAAAGTAAATATAAATAGGATTTTAATGTAAGTACATTGTGTAATTACTAAAATACGGTGGATTCGATCGAATTCAGTTGTTTAATTATTTTGTTAAAATTCGATTTCTAGTGTTTTTGGTTTTAAAGTAAATATAAATAGGATTTTAATGCAAGTACATTGTGTAATTGCTAAAAAACGGTGGATTTGATCAAGTTTAATTGTTTAATTATTTTATTAAAATTCGATTTTTAGTGTTTTTGGTTTTAAAGTAAATATAAATAGGATTTTAATGCAAGTACATTGTGTAATTGCTAAAAAACGGTGGATTTGATCAAGTTTAATTGTTTAATTATTTTATTAAAATTCGATTTCTAGTGTTTTTGGTTTTAAAGTAAATATAAATAGGATTTTAATGCAAGTACATTGTGTAATTGCTAAAAAACGGTGGATTTGATCAAGTTTAATTGTTTAATTATTTTATTAAAATTCGATTTCTAGTGTTTTTGGTTTTAAAGTAAATATAAATAGGATTTTAATGCAAGTACATTGTGTAATTGCTAAAAAACGGTGGATTCGATCGAATTCAGTTGTTTAATTAATTTATTAAAATTCGATTTCTAGTGTTTTTGGTTTTAAAGTAAATATAAATAGGATTTTAATGCAAGTGCATTGTGTAATTGCTAAAAAACGGTGGATTTGATCAAGTTTAATTGTTTAATTATTTTATTAAAATTCGATTTCTAGTGTTTTTGGTTTTAAAGTAAATATAAATAGGATTTTATTGCAAGTACATTGTGTAATTGCTAAAAAACGGTGGATTTGATCAAGTTTAATTGTTTAATTATTTTATTAAAATTCGATTTCTAGTGTTTTTGGTTTTAAAGTAAATATAAATAGGATTTTAATGTAAGTACATTGTGCAATTGCTAAAAAACGGTGGATTCGATCGAATTCAGTTGTTTAATTATTTTATTAAAATTCGATTTCTAATGTTTTTGGTTTTAAATTAAATATAAATAGGATTTTATTGCAAGTACATTGTGTAATTGCTAAAAAACGGTGGATTTGATCAAGTTTAATTGTTTAATTATTTTATTAAAATTCGATTTCTAGTGTTTTTGGTTTTAAAGTAAATATAAATAGGATTTTAATGTAAGTACATTGTGTAATTACTAAAATACGGTGGATTCGATCGAATTCAGTTGTTTAATTATTTTGTTAAAATTCGATTTCTAGTGTTTTTGGTTTTAAAGTAAATATAAATAGGATTTTATTGCAAGTTCATTGTGTAATTGCTAAAAAACGGTGGATTTGATCAAGTTTAATTGTTTAATTATTTTATTAAAATTCGATTTCTAGTGTTTTTGGTTTTAAAGTAAATATAAATAGGATTTTAATGCAAGTACATTGTGTAATTGCTAAAAAACGGTGGATTTGATCAAGTTTAATTGTTTAATTATTTTATTAAAATTCGATTTCTAGTGTTTTTGGTTTTAAAGTAAATATAAATAGGATTTTAATGCAAGTACATTGTGTAATTGCTAAAAAACGGTGGATTTGATCAAGTTTAATTGTTTAATTATTTTATTAAAATTCGATTTCTAGTGTTTTTGGTTTTAAAGTAAATATAAATAGGATTTTAATGTAAGTACATTGTGTAATTACTAAAATACGGTGGATTCGATCGAATTCAGTTGTTTAATTATTTTGTTAAAATTCGATTTCTAGTGTTTTTGGTTTTAAAGTAAATATAAATAGGATTTTATTGCAAGTTCATTGTGTAATTGCTAAAAAACGGTGGATTTGATCAAGTTTAATTGTTTAATTATTTTATTAAAATTCGATTTCTAGTGTTTTTGGTTTTAAAGTAAATATAAATAGGATTTTAATGCAAGTACATTGTGTAATTGCTAAAAAACGGTGGATTTGATCAAGTTTAATTGTTTAATTATTTTATTAAAATTCGATTTCTAGTGTTTTTGGTTTTAAAGTAAATATAAATAGGATTTTAATGCAAGTACATTGTGTAATTGCTAAAAAACGGTGGATTTGATCAAGTTTAATTGTTTAATTATTTTATTAAAATTCGATTTCTAGTGTTTTTGGTTTTAAAGTAAATATAAATAGGATTTTAATGCAAGTACATTGTGTAATTGCTAAAAAACGGTGGATTTGATCAAGTTTAATTGTTTAATTATTTTATTAAAATTCGATTTCTAGTGTTTTTGGTTTTAAAGTAAATATAAATAGGATTTTAATGCAAGTACATTGTGTAATTGCTAAAAAACGGTGGATTCGATCGAATTCAGTTGTTTAATTAATTTATTAAAATTCGATTTCTAGTGTTTTTGGTTTTAAAGTAAATATAAATAGGATTTTAATGCAAGTACATTGTGTAATTGCTAAAAAACGGTGGATTTGATCAAGTTTAATTGTTTAATTATTTTATTAAAATTCGATTTCTAGTGTTTTTGGTTTTAAAGTAAATATAAATAGGATTTTATTGCAAGTACATTGTGTAATTGCTAAAAAACGGTGGATTTGATCAAGTTTAATTGTTTAATTATTTTATTAAAATTCGATTTCTAGTGTTTTTGGTTTTAAAGTAAATATAAATAGGATTTTAATGTAAGTACATTGTGTAATTACTAAAATACGGTGGATTCGATCGAATTCAGTTGTTTAATTATTTTGTTAAAATTCGATTTCTAGTGTTTTTGGTTTTAAAGTAAATATAAATAGGATTTTAATGCAAGTACATTGTGTAATTGCTAAAAAACGGTGGATTTGATCAAGTTTAATTGTTTAATTATTTTATTAAAATTCGATTTCTAGTGTTTTTGGTTTTAAAGTAAATATAAATAGGATTTTAATGCAAGTACATTGTGTAATTGCTAAAAAACGATGGATTTGATCAAGTTTAATTGTTTAATTATTTTATTAAAATTCGATTTCTAGTGTTTTTGGTTTTAAAGTAAATATAAATAGGATTTTAATGCAAGTACATTGTGTAATTGCTAAAAAACGATGGATTTGATCAAGTTTAATTGTTTAATTATTTTATTAAAATTCGATTTCTAGTGTTTTTGGTTTTAAAGTAAATATAAATAGGATTTTAATGCAAGTACATTGTGTAATTGCTAAAAAACGGTGGATTCGATCGAATTCAGTTGTTTAATTAATTTATTAAAATTCGATTTCTAGTGTTTTTGGTTTTAAAGTAAATATAAATAGGATTTTAATGCAAGTACATTGTGTAATTGCTAAAAAACGGTGGATTTGATCAAGTTTAATTGTTTAATTATTTTATTAAAATTCGATTTCTAGTGTTTTTGGTTTTAAAGTAAATATAAATAGGATTTTATTGCAAGTACATTGTGTAATTGCTAAAAAACGGTGGATTTGATCAAGTTTAATTGTTTAATTATTTTATTAAAATTCGATTTCTAGTGTTTTTGGTTTTAAAGTAAATATAAATAGGATTTTAATGTAAGTACATTGTGCAATTGCTAAAAAACGGTGGATTCGATCGAATTCAGTTGTTTAATTATTTTATTAAAATTCGATTTCTAGTGTTTTTGGTTTTAAAGTAAATATAAATAGGATTTTAATGTAAGTACATTGTGCAATTGCTAAAAAACGGTGGATTTGATCAAGTTTAATTGTTTAATTATTTTATTAAAATTCGATTTCTAGTGTTTTTGGTTTTAAAGTAAATATAAATAGGATTTTAATGCAAGTACATTGTGTAATTGCTAAAAAACGGTGGATTTGATCAAGTTTAATTGTTTAATTATTCTATTATAATTCGATTTCTAGTGTTTTTGGTTTTAAAGTAAATATAAATAGGATTTTAATGCAAGTACATTGTGTAATTGCTAAAAAACGGTGGAGTCGATCGAATTCAGTTGTTTAATTATTTTATTAAAATTCGATTTCTAGTGTTTTTGGTTTTAAAGTAAATATAAATAGGATTTTAATGCAAGTACATTGTGTAATTGCTAAAAACCGGTGGATTTGATCAAGTTTAATTGTTTAATTATTTTATTAAAATTCGATTTCTAGTGTTTTTGGTTTTAAAGTAAATATAAATAGGGTTTTATTGCAAGTACATTGTGTAATTGCTAAAAAACGGTGGATTTGATCAAGTTTAATTGTTTAATTAATTTATTAAAATTCGATTTCTAGTGTTTTTGGTTTTAAAGTAAATATAAATAGGATTTTAATGCAAGTACATTGTGTAATTGCTAAAAAACGGTGGATTTGATCAAGTTTAATTGTTTAATTATTTTATTAAAATTCGATTTCTAGTGTTTTTGGTTTTAAAGTAAATATAAATAGGATTTTATTGTAAGTACATTGTGTAATTGCTAAAAAACGGTGGATTTGATCAAGTTTAATTGTTTAATTATTTTATTAAAATTCGATTTCTAGTGTTTTTGGTTTTAAAGTAAATATAAATAGGATTTTAATGTAAGTACATTGTGCAATTGCTAAAAAACGGTGGATTCGATCGAATTCAGTTGTTTAATTATTTTATTAAAATTCGATTTCTAATGTTTTTGGTTTTAAAGTAAATATAAATAGGATTTTATTGCAAGTACATTGTGTAATTGCTAAAAAACGGTGGATTTGATCAAGTTTAATTGTTTAATTATTTTATTAAAATTCGATTTCTAGTGTTTTTGGTTTTAAAGTAAATATAAATAGGATTTTAATGTAAGTACATTGTGTAATTACTAAAATACGGTGGATTCGATCGAATTCAGTTGTTTAATTATTTTGTTAAAATTCGATTTCTAGTGTTTTTGGTTTTAAAGTAAATATAAATAGGATTTTATTGCAAGTACATTGTGTAATTGCTAAAAAACGGTGGATTTGATCAAGTTTAATTGTTTAATTATTTTATTAAAATTCGATTTCTAGTGTTTTTGGTTTTAAAGTAAATATAAATAGGATTTTAATGCAAGTACATTGTGTAATTGCTAAAAAACGGTGGATTTGATCAAGTTTATTTGTTTAATTATTTTATTAAAATTCGATTTCTAGTGTTTTTGGTTTTAAAGTAAATATAAATAGGATTTTAATGCAAGTACATTGTGTAATTGCTAAAAAACGGTGGATTTGATCAAGTTTAATTGTTTAATTATTTTATTAAAATTCGATTTCTAGTGTTTTTGGTTTTAAAGTAAATATAAATAGGATTTTAATGCAAGTACATTGTGTAATTGCTAAAAAACGGTGGATTTGATCAAGTTTAATTGTTTAATTATTTTATTAAAATTCGATTTCTAGTGTTTTTGGTTTTAAAGTAAATATAAATAGGATTTTAATGCAAGTACATTGTGTAATTGCTAAAAAACGGTGGATTCGATCGAATTCAGTTGTTTAATTAATTTATTAAAATTCGATTTCTAGTGTTTTTGGTTTTAAAGTAAATATAAATAGGATTTTAATGCAAGTACATTGTGTAATTGCTAAAAAACGGTGGATTTGATCAAGTTTAATTGTTTAATTATTTTATTAAAATTCGATTTCTAGTGTTTTTGGTTTTAAAGTAAATATAAATAGGATTTTATTGCAAGTACATTGTGTAATTGCTAAAAAACGGTGGATTTGATCAAGTTTAATTGTTTAATTATTTTATTAAAATTCGATTTCTAGTGTTTTTGGTTTTAAAGTAAATATAAATAGGATTTTAATGTAAGTACATTGTGTAATTACTAAAATACGGTGGATTCGATCGAATTCAGTTGTTTAATTATTTTGTTAAAATTCGATTTCTAGTGTTTTTGGTTTTAAAGTAAATATAAATAGGATTTTAATGCAAGTACATTGTGTAATTGCTAAAAAACGGTGGAAGTTTAATTGTTTAATTATTTTATTAAAATTCGATTTCTAGTGTTTTTGGTTTTAAAGTAAATATAAATAGGATTTTAATGCAAGTACATTGTGTAATTGCTAAAAAACGATGGATTTGATCAAGTTTAATTGTTTAATTATTTTATTAAAATTCGATTTCTAGTGTTTTTGGTTTTAAAGTAAATATAAATAGGATTTTAATGCAAGTACATTGTGTAATTGCTAAAAAACGATGGATTTGATCAAGTTTAATTGTTTAATTATTTTATTAAAATTCGATTTCTAGTGTTTTTGGTTTTAAAGTAAATATAAATAGGATTTTAATGCAAGTACATTGTGTAATTGCTAAAAAACGGTGGATTCGATCGAATTCAGTTGTTTAATTAATTTATTAAAATTCGATTTCTAGTGTTTTTGGTTTTAAAGTAAATATAAATAGGATTTTAATGCAAGTACATTGTGTAATTGCTAAAAAACGGTGGATTTGATCAAGTTTAATTGTTTAATTATTTTATTAAAATTCGATTTCTAGTGTTTTTGGTTTTAAAGTAAATATAAATAGGATTTTATTGCAAGTACATTGTGTAATTGCTAAAAAACGGTGGATTTGATCAAGTTTAATTGTTTAATTATTTTATTAAAATTCGATTTCTAGTGTTTTTGGTTTTAAAGTAAATATAAATAGGATTTTAATGTAAGTACATTGTGCAATTGCTAAAAAACGGTGGATTCGATCGAATTCAGTTGTTTAATTATTTTATTAAAATTCGATTTCTAGTGTTTTTGGTTTTAAAGTAAATATAAATAGGATTTTAATGTAAGTACATTGTGCAATTGCTAAAAAACGGTGGATTTGATCAAGTTTAATTGTTTAATTATTTTATTAAAATTCGATTTCTAGTGTTTTTGGTTTTAAAGTAAATATAAATAGGATTTTAATGCAAGTACATTGTGTAATTGCTAAAAAACGGTGGATTTGATCAAGTTTAATTGTTTAATTATTTTATTATAATTCGATTTCTAGTGTTTTTGGTTTTAAAGTAAATATAAATAGGATTTTAATGCAAGTACATTGTGTAATTGCTAAAAAACGGTGGAGTCGATCGAATTCAGTTGTTTAATTATTTTATTAAAATTCGATTTCTAGTGTTTTTGGTTTTAAAGTAAATATAAATAGGATTTTAATGCAAGTACATTGTGTAATTGCTAAAAACCGGTGGATTTGATCAAGTTTAATTGTTTAATTATTTTATTAAAATTCGATTTCTAGTGTTTTTGGTTTTAAAGTAAATATAAATAGGATTTTAATGCAAGTACATTGTGTAATTGCTAAAAAACGGCGGATTTGATCAAGTTTAATTGTTTAATTATTTTATTAAAATTCGATTTCTAGTGTTTTTGGTTTTAAAGTAAATATAAATAGGATTTTAATGTAAGTACATTGTGCAATTGCTAAAAAACGGTGGATTTGATCAAGTTTAATTGTTTAATTATTTTATTAAAATTCGATTTCTAGTGTTTTTGGTTTTAAAGTAAATATAAATAGAATTTTAATGTAAGTACATTGTGTAATTACTAAAAAACGGTGGATTCGATCGAATTCAGTTGTTTAATTATTTTGTTAAAATTCGATTTCTAGTGTTTTTGGTTTTAAAGTAAATATAAATAGGATTTTAATGCAAGTACATTGTGTAATTGCTAAAAAACGGTGGATTTGATCAAGTTTAATTGTTTAATTATTTTATTAAAATTCGATTTCTAGTGTTTTTGGTTTTAAAGTAAATATAAATAGGATTTTAATGCAAGTACATTGTGTAATTGCTAAAAAACGGTGGATTCGATCGAATTCAGTTGTTTAATTATTTTATTAAAATTCGATTTCTAGTGTTTTTGGTTTTAAAGTAAATATAAATAGGATTTTAATGCAAGTACATTGTGTAATTGCTAAAAAACGGTGGATTTTATCAAGTTTAATTGTTTAATTATTTTATTAAAATTCGATTTCTAGTGTTTTTTGTTTTAAAGTAAATATAAATAGGATTTTATTGCAAGTACATTGTGTAATTGCTAAAAAACGGTGGATTTGATCAAGTTTAATTGTTTAATTATTTTATTAAAATTCGATTTCTAGTGTTTTTGGTTTTAAAGTAAATATAAATAGGATTTTAATGCAAGTACATTGTGCAATTGCTAAAAAACGGTGGATTTGATCAAGTTTAATTATTTAATTATTTTATTAAAATTCGATTTCTAGTGTTTTTGGTTTTAAAGTAAATATAAATAGGATTTTAATGTAAGTACATTGTGTAATTAATAAAAAACGGTGGATTCGATCGAATTCAGTTGTTTAATTATTTTAATAAAATTCGATTTGTAGTGTTTTTGGTTTTAAAGTAAATATAAACAGGATTTTAATGCAAGTACATTGAGTAATTTCTAAAAAACGGTGGATTCGATCGAATTCAATTGTTTAATTATTTTAATAAAATTCAATTTCTAGTTTTTTTGGGCAGTTCAACAAATAAATTAGGAAAATTTAGCTTGCAAACATTTTTCTAATCTATATACAAATAAATAAAATATATTAAATAGATAAAATATTTCTATATTAACTAATTACTCTAAATTTATTAGTATTTAAGTATATAATTCTTAGGATCTTTAGGTTTTGTCTGTTCGTAATATTTGGGTGGTCTGTTTTAGGGTTTAAATTAAAATTTATATGTTGAAAGATCAATTTTATTTAATAAAATGAAGTTATATAAATTATATCTGTACTAGAAAAGCTTTGAAGATTTTGTATAAACCCAAAAAAATATCCGTATGCTCAAATACGTGACGTTGTTGAAAGCTATCATCCCGAAGATTATGGATGCTGGCTTTTCCTACAAATTACATGTTTTAACGAAGATCTTAAGGGCCGTAAAATAATAAGTGACGAATGAAGTATCGCTGCTCCATTTAATTTGCGTACAAATGCCGATGTTATTTAATTAATTTCTATATCTTTATATTTTATATTCTGTATATTCTTATGTTTCAGATTTGAATTTTGGTGTTTATATTGTTATATTATTGTATGTTATATTATTTCATATCTTTGTACTGTTATATTATGGTTTAGATTACCACTATAGTACGGTACTAAATTAACACCTAATTTCTAGCGAAAACGCAACGGAACGAATTTCAAGGGAAACTAATCAAATTTATTACAGCATATGGATTGCAGAATTATAATTTTATAATATAATAATTAATTAAATTATAATTTCAGATTGAAATTAATTCTATTTCTTACAGTGCATTAATAGATTTTGTTTTCAGGAAACCTCTGAAGATTACAGATGAATGGTGGCATATTGGGGTTGCTGATAAGAGATGGCAGAATGCAGAGCAGTACAACAAAAATGTGATTGTCTTACACTAACAGTAGTTTGAATATTGGATACTGAGAAATCGGACCAATTAAGTCATAACTAACATACTTTTCCTTTCCCTAACCCACAAAAATTTACTAACTATTGGCCGCCAAGGTGTCTGTAACCGGGTCGATCTCAATAATTTAACTAGTATCCTTCCATATCCTTCCAAGTATATGTAAAAACGGATGTACTGTGGGCCCGGCGCTTTCCGGGATATCCTGCTTAATGCTTGGCAGTACATTCAAAATCAATCAATCAATCAATCAATGGATACATTTATTATAAACTACTTTGAAGCTCATATAAAGTTGAATAAACGGCAAAGATTATCAACCGATGTTTAAGTTTGATATCTTAATCGACAGCTCTTTTGTTGTCTATAAATTGTATTAAAAAAGATTTTAAACTTTTTGCTTACAAATTAAAAAAAAATAAATTAATTGATAAATAAATTATTTTTTGATGGACGATAGTCCATAAAAGTAAAAGTTACTGACCGATTCAAAACTTTGATATCTTAATCAAAAGTAATGCTAATACGCATAAATATTGATTATGAAAATTATAACATTTGGTTTAAAAAAATAGTTTTTCGGTAAGGATACATTTATTATAAACTACTTTGAAGCTCATATAAAGTTGAATAAACGGCAAAGATTATCAACCGATTTTTAAGTTTGATATCTTAATCGACAGCTCTTTTGTTGTCAATAAATTGTATTAAAAAATATTTTAAACTTTTTGCTTATAAATTAAAAAAAAATAATTTAATTGATAAATAAATTAATTTGTGATGGACGATAGTCCATAAAAGTCAAAGTTACTGACCGATTTAAAAGTTTGATATCTTAATCAAAAGCCATGCTACTACGCATAAATATTGATTATGAAAATTATAACATTTGGTTTTAAAAAATAGTTTTTCGGTATGGATACATTTATTATAAACTACTTTGAAGCTCATATAAAGTTGAATAAACGGCAAAGATTATCAACCGATTCAAAAGTTTGATATCTTAATCGACAGCTCTTTTGTTGTCTATAAATTGTTTTAAAAAAGATTTTAAACTTTTTGCTTACAAATTAAAAAAAAAATAATTTAATTGATAAATAAATAATTTTTAATGGACGATAGTCCAATTTTCAACATCTTAATATTTTCAAAATTAAATAAATAAATAAATTAATTATTTAATAAATAATTTTTGATGGACGATAGTCCATCAAAAAACAAAAAACCGCTTAAAGTAATAAACGAGTTGTTGCTTAAGCTTTCTTAACCAGTCTTCATAGTCTTAATATTTTCAAAATTACATAAATAAATAAATTAATTATTTAATAAATAATTTTTGATGGACGATAGTCCATCAAAAAACAAAAAACTGCTTGAAGTAATAAACAAGTTAGTGCTATAGCTTTCTATACCGATCTGCAACTTTTCAATATTCTCATATTTTTTCCAATGACCATACAATTCTGTATCTAAGAATTGTAAGAATTTAAAGATTAAAAAATAAATTAACTAATAACTAAATTAAAACATTGTAGCTTACAAATCAATAAATAAATTAATTAATTATTCAATGTTCAATGTTTTTTTTTTAAATTCAAAATTATTCTCAAAAGAGTCACTATCTATTGGTAAACAAAGCTATATCGTGAAAAAAAAAATTAAATTTTTTTTTTATCAAAGATACTCTACCAAAAAGAGGCTTCTTCTAGTTTAATTACATGTGGTATTAATTATAATATAAAAAAAAAATGTTCAATGTTTTTTTTAAAAATTCAAAATTATTCTCAAAAAGAGTCACTATCTATTGGTAAACAAAGCTTTATCGTAAAAAAAAAAAATTAAATTTTTTTTTTATCAAAGATACTCTACCAAAAAGAGGCTTCTTCTAGTTTAATTACATGTGGTATTAATTATAATATAAAAAAAAAATGTTTTATGTTTTTTTTTAAAATTCAAAATTATTCTCAAAAAGAGTCACTATCTATTGGTAAACAAAGCTTTATCGTAAAAAAAAAAAATTAAATTTTTTTTTTATCAAAGATACTCTACCGAAAAGAGGCTTTTTCTAGTTTAATTACATGTGGTAATAATTATAATATAAAAAAAAAATGTTCAATGTTTTTTTTTTAAATTCAAAATTATTCTCAAAAAGAGTCACTATCTATTGGTAAACAAAGCTTTATCGTAAAAAAAAAATTAATTTTTTTTTTATCAAAGATACTCTACCAAAAAGAGGCTTCTTCTAGTTTAGTTACATAGGGTATTAATTATAATTTAAAAAAAAAATGTTCAATGTTTTTTTTTTAAATTCAAAATTATTCTCAAAAAGTGTCACTATCTATTGGTAAACAAAGCTTTATCGTAAAAAAAAAAAAATTAAATTTTTGTTTTATCAAAGATACTCTACCAAAAAGAGGCTTCTTCTAGTTTAATTACATGTGGTATTAATTATAATATAAAAAAAAAATGTTCAATTTTTTTTTTTTAAATTCAAAATTATTCTCAAAAAGAGTCACTATCTATTGGTAAACAAAGCTTTATCGTGAAAAAAAAATTAATTTTTTTTTTTATCAAAGAAACTCTACCAAAAAGAGGCTTCTTCTAGTTTAGTTACATGTGGTATTAATTATAATATAAAAAAAAAATGATCAATGTTTTTTTTAAAAATTCAAAATTATTCTCATAAAGAGTCACTATCTATTGGTAAACAAAGCTTTATCGTAAAAAAAAAAATTAAATTTTTTTTTTATCAAAGATACTCTACCAAAAAGAGGCTTCTTCTAGTTTAATTACATGTGGTATTAATTATAATATAAAAAAAAAATGTTTTATGTTTTTTTTTAAATTCAAAATTATTCTCAAAAAGAGTCACTATCTATTGGTAAACAAAGCTTTATCGTAAAAAAAAAAAATTAAATTTTTTTTTTATCAAAGATACTCTACCAAAAAGAGGCTTTTTCTAGTTTAATTACATGTGGTAATAATTATAATATAAAAAAAAATGTTCAATTTTTTTTTTTTAAATTCAAAATTATTCTCAAAAAGAGTCACTATCTATTGGTAAACAAAGCTTTATCGTAAAAAAAAAAATTAATTTTTTTTTTTATCAAAGATACTCTACCAAAAAGAGGCTTCTTCTAGTTTAGTTACATGTGGTATTAATTATAATATAAAAAAAAATGTTCAATGTTTTTTTTTAAAATTCAAAATTATTCTCAAAAAGAGTCACTATCTATTGGTAAACAAAGCTTTATCGTAAAAAAAAAAAATTAAATTTTTGTTTTATCAAAGATACTCTACCAAAAAGAGGCTTCTTCTAGTTTAATACATGTGGTATTAATTATAATATAAAAAAAAATGTTCAATGTTTTTTTTTTAAATTCAAAATTATTCTCAAAAAGAGTCACTATCTAGTGGTAAACAAAGCTTTATCGTAAAAAAAAAAAATTTAATTTTTTTTTTATCAAAGATACTCTACCGAAAAGAGGCTTCTTCTAGTTTAATTACATGTGGTATGAATTATAATATAAAAAAAAAATGTTCAATGTTTTTTTTTTAAATTCAAAATTATTCTCAAAAAGAGTCACTATCTATTGGTAAACAAAGCTTTATCGTAAAAAAAAAATTAAATTTTTTTTTTATCAAAGATACTCTACCGAAAAGAGGCTTTTTCTAGTTTAATTACATGTGGTAATAATTATAATATAAAAAAAAAATGTTCAATGTTTTTTTTTTAAATTCAAAATTATTCTCAAAAAGAGTCA
The DNA here is from genome assembly GCA_963556175.1 of Tipula confusa. Classification (NCBI taxonomy): domain Eukaryota; kingdom Metazoa; phylum Arthropoda; class Insecta; order Diptera; family Tipulidae; genus Tipula; species Tipula confusa. The sequence goes on along the minus strand of CAUVYK010000371.1, from coordinate 285,629 downwards.
CTATCTATTGGTAAACAAAGCTTTATCGTAAAAAAAAAAATTAATTTTTTTTTTATCAAAGATACTCTACCAAAAAGAGGCTTCTTCTAGTTTAGTTACATGTGGTATTAATTATAATATAAAAAAAAAATGTTCAATGTTTTTTTTTAAAATTCAAAATTATTCTCAAAAAGTGTCAGTATCTATTGGTAAACAAAGCTTTATCGTAAAAAAAAAAATTAAATTTTTGTTTTATCAAAGATACTCTATCAAAAAGAGGCTTCTTCTAGTTTAATTACATGTGGTATTAATTATAATATAAAAAAAAAATGTTCAATTTTTTTTTTTTAAATTCAAAATTATTCTCAAAAAGAGTCACTATCTATTGGTAAACAAAGCTTTATCGAGAAAAAAAAATTAATTTTTTTTTTATCAAAGAAACTCTTTCAAAAAGAGGCTTCTTCTAGTTTAGTTACATGTGGTATTAATTATAATATAAAAAAAAATGTTCAATGTTTTTTTTAAAAATTCAAAATTATTCTCAAAAAGAGTCACTATCTATTGGTAAACAAAGCTTTATCGTAAAAAAAAAATATTAAATTTTTTTTTTATCAAAGATACTCTACCAAAAAGAGGCTTCTTCTAGTTTAATTACATGTGGTATTAATTATAATATAAAAAAAAAATGTTTAATGTTTTTTTTTTAAATTCGAAATTATTCTCAAAAAGAGTCACTATCTATTGGTAAACAAAGCTTTATCGTAAAAAAAAAAAATTAAATTTTTTTTTTATCAAAGATACTCTACCAAAAAGAGGCTTTTTCTAGTTTAATTACATGTGGTAATAATTATAATATAAAAAAAAATGTTCAATGTTTTTTTTTTAAATTCAAAATTATTCTCAAAAAGAGTCACTATCTATTGGTAAACAAAGCTTTATCGTAAAAAAAAAAATAATTTTTTTTTTATCAAAGATACTCTACCAAAAAGAGGCTTCTTCTAGTTTAGTTACATGTGGTATTAATTATAATATAAAAAAAAAAATGTTCAATGTTTTTTTTAAAAATTCAAAATTATTCTCAAAAAGAGTCACTATCTATTGGTAAACAAAGCTTTATCGTAAAAAAAAAATTAAATTTTTGTTTTATCAAAGATACTCTACCAAAAAGAGGCTTCTTCTAGTTTAATTACATGTGGTATTAATTATAATATAAAAAAAAAATGTTCAATGTTTTTTTTTTAAATTCAAAATTATTCTCAAAAAGAGTCACTATCTAGTGGTAAACAAAGCTTTATCGTAAAAAAAAAAAATTTAATTTTTTTTTATCAAAGATACTCTACCGAAAAGAGGCTTCTTCTAGTTTAATTACATGTGGTATTAATTATAATATAAAAAAAAAATTATAAAAAAGTACGGTCCCTTTTGTTTTTTGTGTCTCTCCCTTACTTGTAGAGAAGAAAAATTAAATAAAATAAAAAAAATAAAAATTTATAAATAAACAAAATTACCTTGGATTAGGCAATATAAGTTTAAAGAAAATATTTTTATTATTATTTGACCGTGTTAACGGAACAAATACATATCTATAATAATAAATGCTCATGTACTATTAGGTTGTTGTGAGAATTTCAATTTATTATGAAAACACAAAATTCAAAATCACAAATAAAATTAAAAACATGAATTTTGCGCCTTCAATATGAAATAATATTACGAATATACGTATATTAACAATTCAATTGAATTAATTTGAAAATAAACAAATAAAATTATTATAATAAAATTTATTCATAAATCTTTAAAGTTTTATGGAAAAAAATCATTTACATTCTGGTTGATCCTCCCAGTAGTTATATGCTTGTCTCAAAGATTAAGCCATGCATGTCTAAGTACACACTCTCGAATAGTGAAACCGCAAAAGGCTCAGTATATCAGTTATGATTTATTAGATCGTATACATAGTTACATGGATAACTGTGGTAATTCTAGAGCTAATACATGCACATAATCACGGACCGCAAGGAACGTGTGCTTTTATTAGATTAAAATCAATCGATACATTAAGGTATATTTTTATACTGTATCGTTTATAAGATGAATCTGAATAACATGTAGATCGCATGGTCCCGTACCGGCGATAGATCTTTCAAATGTCTGCCCTATCAACTATTGATGGTAGTATCTAGGACTACCATGGTTGCAACGGGTAACGGGGAATCAGGGTTCGATTCCGGAGAGGGAGCCTGAGAAACGGCTACCACATCTAAGGAAGGCAGCAGGCGCGTAAATTACCCAATCCCAGCACGGGGAGGTAGTGACGAAAAATAACAATACAGGACTCAATCCGAGGCCCTGTAATTGGAATGAGTACACTTTAAATCCTTTAACAAGGAACAATTGGAGGGCAAGTCTGGTGCCAGCAGCCGCGGTAATTCCAGCTCCAATAGCGTATATTAAAGTTGTTGCGGTTAAAACGTTCGTAGTTGAACTTGTGTCAAGCACAGGTGGTACACCGTAACTGGGTTCGTACATCATCTTGATGCTATGACGTATTACTGTAGTGGTTAAACGCAAGTTTATCCACGTAATAAATCTATATTAGTGCTCTTTACCGAGTGCTGGTCTAGAACAGTACAATTACTTTGAACAAATTAGAGTGCTTAAAGCAGGCCATTTGTGCCTAAATATTCTCTGCATGGAATAATGGAATAAGACGTCTGTTCTATTTTCAATTGGTTTTTAGATCAAGACGTAATGATTAATAGAAGCAGTTGGGGGCATTAGTATTACGGCGCGAGAGGTGAAATTCGGGGACCGTCGTAAGACTAACATAAGCGAAAGCATTTACCAAAGATGTTTTCATTAATCAAGAACGAAAGTTAGAGGTTCGAAGGCGATCAGATACCGCCCTAGTTCTAACCATAAACGATGCCAGCTAGCAATTGGATGGAGCTACATATATGGCTCTTTCAGTCGCTTTCCGGGAAACCAAAGCTTTTGGGCTCCGGGGGAAGTATGGTTGCAAAGTTGAAACTTAAAGGAATTGACGGAAGGGCACCACCAGGAGTGGAGCCTGCGGCTTAATTTGACTCAACACGGGGAAACTTACCAGGTCCGAACATAAATGAGTAAGACAGATTAATAGCTCTT
>CAUVYK010000371.1:255000-275000 GCA_963556175.1 Tipula confusa | reverse complement strand
TTATGGACTATCGTCCATCAAAAAATAATTTATTTATCAATTAAATTATTTTTTTTTAATTTATAAGCAAAAAGTTTAAAATCTTTTTTAATACAATTTATTGACAACAAAAGAGCTGTTGATTAAGATATCAAACTAAAAATCGGTTGATAATCTTTGCCGTTTATTCAACTTTATATGAGCTTCAAAGTAGTTTATAATAAATGTATCCTTACCGAAAAACTATTTTTTTAAACCAAATGTTATAATTTTCATAATCAATATTTATGCGTAGTAGCATGGCTTTTGATTAAGATATCAAAGTTTTGAATCGGTCAGTAACTTTTACTTTTATGGACTATCGTCCATCAAAAAATAATTTATTTATCAATTAAATTATTTTTTTTTAATTTATAAGCAAAAATCTTAAAATCTTTTTTAATACAATTTATAGACAACAAAAGAGCTGTCGATTAAGATATCAAACTTAAAAATCGGTTGATAATCTTTGCCGTTTATTCAACTTTATATGAGCTTCAAAGTAGTTTATAATAAATGTATCCATACCGAAAAACTATTTTTTTAAACCAAATGTTATAATTTTCATAATCAATATTTATGCGTAGTAGCATGGCTTTTGATTAAGATATCAAACTTTTGAATCGGTCAATAACTTTGACTTTTATGGACTATCGTCCATCAAAAAATAATTTATTTATCAATTAAATTATTTTTTTTTAATTTATAAGCAAAAAAATTAAAATCTTTTTTAATACAATTTATAGACAACAAAAGAGCTGTCGATTAAGATATCAAACTTAAAAATCGGTTGATAATCTTTGCCGTTTATTCAACTTTATATGAGCTTCAAAGTAGTTTATAATAAATGTATCCATACCGAAAAACTATTTTTTTTAACCAAATGTTATAATTTTCATAATTAATATTCATGCGTAGTAGCATGGCTTTTGATTGAGATATCAAACTTTTGAATCGGTCAGTAACTTTTACTTTTATGGACTATCGTCCATCAAAAAATAATTTATTTATCAATTAAATTATTTTTTTTTAATTTATAAGCAAAAAGTTTAAAATCTTTTTTAATACAATTTATAGACAACAAAAGAGCTGTCGATTAAGATATCAAACTTAAAAATCGGTTGATAATCTTTGCCGTTTATTCAACTTTATATGAGCTTCAAAGTAGTTTATAATAAATGTATCCATACCGAAAAACTATTTTTTTAAACCAAATGTTATAATTTTCATAATCAATATTTATGCGTAGTAGCATGGCTTTTGATTAAGATATCAAACTTTTGAATCGGTCAATAACTTTGACTTTTATGGACTATCGTTCATCAAAAAATAATTTATTTATCAATTAAATTATTTTTTTTTAATTTATAAGCAAAAAAATTAAAATCTTTTTTAATACAATTTATAGACAACAAAAGAGCTGTCGATTAAGATATCAAACTTAAAAATCGGTTGATAATCTTTGCCGTTTATTCAACTTTATATGAGCTTCAAAGTAGTTTATAATAAATGTATCCATACCGAAAAACTATTTTTTTTAACCAAATGTTATAATTTTCATAATTAATATTCATGCGTAGTAGCATGGCTTTTGATTGAGATATCAAACTTTTGAATCGGTCAGTAACTTTTACTTTTATGGACTATCGTCCATCAAAAAATAATTTATTTATCAATTAAATAATTTTTTTTTAATTTATAAGCAAAAAGTTTAAAATCTTTTTTAATACAATTTATAGACAACAAAAGAGCTGTCGATTAAGATATCAAACTTAAAAATCGGTTGATAATCTTTGCCGTTTATTCAACTTTATATGAGCTTCAAAGTAGTTTATAATAAATGTATCCATACCGAAAAACTATTTTTTTAAACCAAATGTTATAATTTTCATAATCAATATTTATGCGTAGTAGCATGGCTTTTGATTAAGATATCAAACTTTTGAATCGGTCAATAACTTTGACTTTTATGGACTATCATCCATCAAAAAATAATTTATTTATCAATTAAATTATTTTTTTTTAATTTATAAGCAAAAAAATTAAAATCTTTTTTAATACAATTTATAGACAACAAAAGAGCTGTCGATTAAGATATCAAACTTAAAAATCGGTTGATAATCTTTGCCGTTTATTCAACTTTATATGAGCTTCAAAGTAGTTTATAATAAATGTATCCTTACCGAAAAACTATTTTTTTAAACCAAATGTTATAATTTTCATAATCAATATTTATGCGTAGTAGCATGGCTTTTGATTAAGATATCAAACTTTTAAATCGGTCAGTAACTTTGACTTTTATGGACTATCGTCCATCAAAAAATAATTTATTTATCAATTAAATTATTTTTTTTTAATTTATAAGCAAAAAGTTTAAAATCTTTTTTAATACAATTTATTGACAACAAAAGAGCTGTCGATTAAGATATCAAACTTAAAAATCGGTTGATAATCTTTGCCGTTTATTCAACTTTATATGAGCTTCAAAGTAGTTTATAATAAATGTATCCTTACCGAAAAACTATTTTTTTAAACCAAATGTTATAATTTTCATAATCAATATTTATGCGTAGTAGCATTACTTTTGATTAAGATATCAAAGTTTTGAATCGGTCAGTAACTTTTACTTTTATGGACTATCGTCCATCAAAAAATAATTTATTTATCAATTAATTTATTTTTTTTTAATTTGTAAGCAAAAAGTTTAAAATCTTTTTTAATACAATTTATAGACAACAAAAGAGCTGTCGATTAAGATATCAAACTTAAACATCGGTTGATAATCTTTGCCGTTTATTCAACTTTATATGAGCTTCAAAGTAGTTTATAATAAATGTATCCATATCGAAAAACTATTTTTTTAAACTAAATGTTATAATTTTTATAATCAATATTTATGCGTAGTAGCATGGCTTTTGATTAAGATATCAAACTTTTGAATCGGTCAGTAACTTTGACTTTTATGGACTATCGTCCATCAAAAAATAATTTATTTATCAATTAAATTATTTTTTTTTAATTTATAAGCAAAAATCTTAAAATCTTTTTTAAAAAAATTTATAGAAAACAAAAGAGCTGTCGATTAAGATATCAAACTTTTGAATCGGTCAGTAACTTTGACTTTTATGGACTATCGTCCATCAAAAAATAATTTATTTATCAATTAAATTATTTTTTTTTAATTTATAAGCAAAAAGTTTAAAATCTTTTTTAATACAATTTATAGACAACAAAAGAGCTGTCGATTAAGATATCAAACTTAAAAATCGGTTGATAATCTTTGCCGTTTATTCAACTTTATATGAGCTTCAAAGTAGTTTATAATAAATGTATCCATACCGAAAAACTATTTTTTTAAACCAAATGTTATAATTTTCATAATCAATATTTATGCGTAGTAGCATGGCTTTTGATTAAGATATCAAATTTTTGAATCGGTCAATAACTTTGACTTTTATGGACTATCATCCATCAAAAAATAATTTATTTATCAATTAAATTATTTTTTTTTAATTTATAAGCAAAAAAATTAAAATCTTTTTTAATACAATTTATAGACAACAAAAGAGCTGTCGATTAATATATCAAACTTAAAAATCGGTTGATAATCTTTGCCGTTTATTCAACTTTATATGAGCTTCAAAGTAGTTTATAATAAATGTATCCTTACCGAAAAACTATTTTTTTAAACCAAATGTTATAATTTTCATAATCAATATTTATGCGTAGTAGCATGGCTTTTGATTAAGATATCAAACTTTTAAATCGGTCAGTAACTTTGACTTTTATGGACTATCGTCCATCAAAAAATAATTTATTTATCAATTAAATTATTTTTTTTTAATTTATAAGCAAAAAGTTTAAAATCTTTTTTAATACAATTTATTGACAACAAAAGAGCTGTCGATTAAGATATCAAACTTAAAAATCGGTTGATAATCTTTGCCGTTTATTCAACTTTATATGAGCTTCAAAGTAGTTTATAATAAATGTATCCTTACCGAAAAACTATTTTTTTAAACCAAATGTTATAATTTTCATAATCAATATTTATGCGTAGTAGCATTACTTTTGATTAAGATATCAAAGTTTTGAATCGGTCAGTAACTTTTACTTTTATGGACTATCGTCCATCAAAAAATAATTTATTTATCAATTAATTTATTTTTTTTTAATTTGTAAGCAAAAAGTTTAAAATCTTTTTTAATACAATTTATAGACAACAAAAGAGCTGTCGATTAAGATATCAAACTTAAACATCGGTTGATAATCTTTGCCGTTTATTCAACTTTATATGAGCTTCAAAGTAGTTTATAATAAATGTATCCATATCGAAAAACTATTTTTTTAAACTAAATGTTATAATTTTTATAATCAATATTTATGCGTAGTAGCATGGCTTTTGATTAAGATATCAAACTTTTGAATCGGTCAGTAACTTTGACTTTTATGGACTATCGTCCATCAAAAAATAATTTATTTATCAATTAAATTATTTTTTTTTAATTTATAAGCAAAAATCTTAAAATCTTTTTTAAAAAAATTTATAGAAAACAAAAGAGCTGTCGATTAAGATATCAAACTTTTGAATCGGTCAGTAACTTTGACTTTTATGGACTATCGTCCATCAAAAAATAATTTATTTATCAATTAAATTATTTTTTTTTAATTTATAAGCAAAAAGTTTGAAATCTTTTTTAATACAATTTATAGACAACAAAAGAGCTGTCGATTAAGATATCAAACTTAAAAATCGGTTGATAATCTTTGCCGTTTATTCAACTTTATATGAGCTTCAAAGTAGTTTATAATAAATGTATCCTTACCGAAAAACTATTTTTTTAAACCAAATGTTATAATTTTCATAATCAATATTTATGCGTAGTAGCGTGGCTTTTGATTAAGATATCAAAGTTTTGAATCGGTCAGTAACTTTTACTTTTATGGACTATCGTCCATCAAAAAATAATTTATTTATCAATTAAATTATTTTTTTTTAATTTATAAGCAAAAAAATTAAAATCTTTTTTAATACAATTTATAGACAACAAAAGAGCTGTCGATTAAGATATAAAACTTAAAAATCGGTTGATAATCTTTGCCGTTTATTCAACTTTATATGAGCTTCAAAGTAGTTTATAATAAATGTATCCATACCGAAAAACTATTTTTTTAAACAAAATGTTATAATTTTCATAATTAATATTCATGCGTAGTAGCATGGCTTTTGATTGAGATATCAAACTTTTGAATCGGTCAGTAACTTTTACTTTTTTGGACTATCGTTCATCAAAAAATAATTTATTTATCAATTAAATTTTTTTTTTTTAATTTATAAGCAAAAAGTTTAAAATCTTTTTTAATACAATTTATAGACAACAAAAGAGCTGTCGATTAAGATATCAAACTTAAAAATCGGTTGATAATCTTTGCCGTTTATTCAACTTTATATGAGCTTCAAAGTAGTTTATAATAAATGTATCCTTACCGAAAAACTATTTTTTTAAACCAAATGTTATAATTTTTATAATCAATATTTATGCGTAGTAGCATGGCTTTTGATTAAGATATCAAAGTTTTGAATCGGTCAGTAACTTTTACTTTTATGGACTATCGTCCATCAAAAAATAATTTATTTATCAATTAAATTATTTTTTTTTAATTTATAAGCAAAAAAATTAAAATCTTTTTAAATACAATTTATAGACAACAAAAGAGCTGTCGATTAAGATATCAAACTTAAAAATCGGTTGATAATCTTTGCCGTTTATTCAACTTTATATGAGCTTCAAAGTAGTTTATAATAAATGTATCCATACCGAAAAACTATTTTTTTAAACAAAATGTTATAATTTTCATAATTAATATTTATGCGTAGTAGCATGGCTTTTGATTGAGATATCAAACTTTTGAATCGGTCAGTAACTTTTACTTTTATGGACTATCGTCCATCAAAAAATAATTTATTTATCAATTAAATTATTTTTTTTTAATTTATAAGCAAAAAAATTAAAATCTTTTTTAATACAATTTATAGACAACAAAAGAGCTGTCGATTAAGATATCAAACTTAAAAATCGGTTGATAATCTTTGCCGTTTATTCAACTTTATATGAGCTTCAAAGTAGTTTATAATAAATGTATCCTTACCGAAAAACTATTTTTTTAAACCAAATGTTATAATTTTCATAATCAATATTTATGCGTAGTAGCATTACTTTTGATTAAGATATCAAAGTTTTGAATCGGTCAGTAACTTTTACTTTTATGGACTATCGTCCATCAAAAAATAATTTATTTATCAATTAATTTATTTTTTTTTAATTTGTAAGCAAAAAGTTTAAAATCTTTTTTAATACAATTTATAGACAACAAAAGAGCTGTCGATTAAGATATCAAACTTAAACATCGGTTGATAATCTTTGCCGTTTATTCAACTTTATATGAGCTTCAAAGTAGTTTATAATAAATGTATCCATATCGAAAAACTATTTTTTTAAACTAAATGTTATAATTTTTATAATCAATATTTATGCGTAGTAGCATGGCTTTTGATTAAGATATCAAACTTTTGAATCGGTCAGTAACTTTGACTTTTATGGACTATCGTCCATCAAAAAATAATTTATTTATCAATTAAATTATTTTTTTTTAATTTATAAGCAAAAATCTTAAAATCTTTTTTAAAAAAATTTATAGAAAACAAAAGAGCTGTCGATTAAGATATCAAACTTTTGAATCGGTCAGTAACTTTGACTTTTATGGACTATCGTCCATCAAAAAATAATTTATTTATCAATTAAATTATTTTTTTTTAATTTATAAGCAAAAAAATTAAAATCTTTTTTAATACAATTTATAGACAACAAAAGAGCTGTCGATTAAGATATCAAACTTAAAAATCGGTTGATAATCTTTGCCGTTTATTCAACTTTATATGAGCTTCAAAGTAGTTTATAATAAATGTATCCATACCGAAAAACTATTTTTTTAAACAAAATGTTATAATTTTCATAATTAATATTCATGCGTAGTAGCATGGCTTTTGATTGAGATATCAAACTTTTGAATCGGTCAGTAACTTTTACTTTTATGGACTATCGTCCATCAAAAAATAATTTATTTATCAATTAAATTATTTTTTTTTAATTTATAAGCAAAAAGTTTAAAATCTTTTTTAATACAATTTATAGACAACAAAAGAGCTGTCGATTAAGATATCAAACTTAAAAATCGGTTGATAATCTTTGCCGTTTATTCAACTTTATATGAGCTTCAAAGTAGTTTATAATAAATGTATCCTTACCGAAAAACTATTTTTTTAAACCAAATGTTATAATTTTCATAATCAATATTTATGCGTAGTAGCATGGCTTTTGATTAAGATATCAAAGTTTTGAATCGGTCAGTAACTTTTACTTTTATGGACTATCGTCCATCAAAAAATAATTTATTTATCAATTAAATTATTTTTTTTTAATTTATAAGCAAAAAAATTAAAATCTTTTTTAATACAATTTATAGACAACAAAAGAGCTGTCGATTAAGATATCAAACTTAAAAATCGGTTGATAATCTTTGCCGTTTATTCAACTTTATATGAGCTTCAAAGTAGTTTATAATAAATGTATCCATACCGAAAAACTATTTTTTTAAACAAAATGTTATAATTTTCATAATTAATATTTATGCGTAGTAGCATGGCTTTTGATTGAGATATCAAACTTTTGAATCGGTCAGTAACTTTTACTTTTATGGACTATCGTCCATCAAAAAATAATTTATTTATCAATTAAATTATTTTTTTTTAATTTATAAGCAAAAAAATTAAAATCTTTTTTAATAAAATTTATAGACAACAAAAGAGCTGTCGATTAAGATATCAAACTTAAAAATCGGTTGATAATCTTTGCCGTTTATTCAACTTTATATGAGCTTCAAAGTAGTTTATAATAAATGTATCCTTACCGAAAAACTATTTTTTTAAACCAAATGTTATAATTTTCATAATTAATATTTATGCGTAGTAGCATAGCTTTTGATTAAGATATCAAACTTTTGAATCGGTCAGTAACTTTTACTTTTATGGACTATCGTCCATCAAAAAATAATTTATTTATCAATTAAATTATTTTTTTTTAATTTATAAGCAAAAAAATTAAAATCTTTTTTAATACAATTTATAGACAACAAAAGAGCTGTCGATTAAGATATCAAACTTTTGAATCGGTTGATAATCTTTGCCGTTTATTCAACTTTATATGAGCTTCAAAGTAGTTTATAATAAATGTATCCTTACCGAAAAACTATTTTTTTAAACCAAATGTTATAATTTTCATAATCAATATTTATGCGTAGTAGCATGGCGTTTGATTGAGATATCAAACTTTTGAATCGGTCAGTAACTTTTACTTTTATGGACTATCGTCCATCAAAAAATAATTTGTTTATCAATTAATTTATTTTTTTTTAATTTGTAAGCAAAAAGTTTAAAATCTTTTTTAATACAATTTATAGACAACAAAAGAGCTGTCGATTAAGATATCAAACTTAAACATCGGTTGATAATCTTTGCCGTTTATTCAACTTTATATGAGCTTCAAAGTAGTTTATAATAAATATATCCATATCGAAAAACTATTTTTTTAAACTAAATGTTATAATTTTTATAATCAATATTTATGCGTAGTAGCATGGCTTTTGATTAAGATATCAAACTTTTGAATCGGTCAGTAACTTTGACTTTTATGGACTATCGTCCATCAAAAAATAATTTATTTATCAATTAAATTATTTTTTTTTAATTTATAAGCAAAAAAATTAATATCTTTTTTAATACAATTTATAGACAACAAAAGAGCTGTCGATTAAGATATCAAACTTAAAAATCGGTTGATAATCTTTGCCGTTTATTCAACTTTATATGAGCTTCAAAGTAGTTTATAATAAATGTATCCATACCGAAAAACTATTTTTTTAAACAAAATGTTATAATTTTCATAATTAATATTTATGCGTAGTAGCATGGCGTTTGATTGAGATATCAAACTTTTGAATCGGTCAGTAACTTTTACTTTTATGGACTATCGTCCATCAAAAAATAATTTATTTATCAATTAAATTATTTTTTTTTAATTTATAAGCAAAAAAATTAAAATCTTTTTTAATACAATTTATAGACAACAAAAGAGCTGTCGATTAAGTTATCAAACTTAAAAATCGGTTGATAATCTTTGCCGTTTATTCAACTTTATATGAGCTTCAAAGTAGTTTATAATAAATGTATCCATACCGAAAAACTATTTTTTTAAACCAAATGTCATAATTTTCATAATCAATATTTATGCGTAGTAGCATGGCTTTTGATTAAGATATCAAACTTTTGAATCGGTCAATAACTTTGACTTTTATGGACTATCGTCCATCAAAAAATAATTTATTTATCAATTAAATTATTTTTTTTTAATTTATAAGCAAAAAAATTAAAATCTTTTTTAATACAATTTATAGACAACAAAAGAGCTGTCGATTAAGATATCAAACTTAAAAATCGGTTGATAATCTTTGCCGTTTATTCAACTTTATATGAGCTTCAAAGTAGTTTATAATAAATGTATCCTTACCGAAAAACTATTTTTTTAAACCAAATGTTATAATTTTCATAATCAATATTTATGCGTAGTAGCATGGCTTTTGATTAAGATATCAAAGTTTTGAATCGGTCAGTAACTTTTACTTTTATGGACTATCGTCCATCAAAAAATAATTTATTTATCAATTAAATAATTTTTTTTTAATTTATAAGCAAAAATCTTAAAATCTTTTTTAATACAATTTATAGACAACAAAAGAGCTGTCGATTAAGATATAAAACTTAAAAATCGGTTGATAATCTTTGCCGTTTATTCAACTTTATATGAGCTTCAAAGTAGTTTATAATAAATGTATCCATACCGAAAAACTATTTTTTTAAACAAAATGTTATAATTTTCATAATTAATATTCATGCGTAGTAGCATGGCTTTTGATTGAGATATCAAACTTTTGAATCGGTCAGTAACTTTTACTTTTATGGACTATCGTCCATCAAAAAATAATTTATTTATCAATTAAATTATTTTTTTTTAATTTATAAGCAAAAAGTTTAAAATCTTTTTTAATACAATTTATAGACAACAAAAGAGCTGTCGATTAAGATATCAAACTTAAAAATCGGTTGATAATCTTTGCCGTTTATTCAACTTTATATGAGCTTCAAAGTAGTTTATAATAAATGTATCCTTACCGAAAAACTATTTTTTTAAACCAAATGTTATAATTTTCATAATCAATATTTATGCGTAGTAGCATGGCTTTTGATTAAGATATCAAAGTTTTGAATCGGTCAGTAACTTTTACTTTTATGGACTATCGTCCATCAAAAAATAATTTATTTATCAATTAAATTATTTTTTTTTAATTTATAAGCAAAAAAATTAAAATCTTTTTTAATACAATTTATAGACAACAAAAGAGCTGTCGATTAAGATATCAAACTTAAAAATCGGTTGATAATCTTTGCCGTTTATTCAACTTTATATGAGCTTCAAAGTAGTTTATAATAAATGTATCCATACCGAAAAACTATTTTTTTAAACAAAATGTTATAATTTTCATAATTAATATTTATGCGTAGTAGCATGGCTTTTGATTGAGATATCAAACTTTTGAATCGGTCAGTAACTTTTACTTTTATGGACTATCGTCCATCAAAAAATAATTTATTTATCAATTAAATTATTTTTTTTTAATTTATAAGCAAAAAAATTAAAATCTTTTTTAATACAATTTATAGACAACAAAAGAGCTGTCGATTAAGATATCAAACTTAAATATCGGTTGATAATCTTTGCCGTTTATTCAACTTTATATGAGCTTCAAAGTAGTTTATAATAAATGTATCCATACCGAAAAATTATTTTTAAAAACCAAATGTTATAATTTTTATAATCAATATTTATGCGTAGTAGCATGGCTTTTGATTGAGATATCAAACTTTTGAATCGGTCAATAACTTTGACTTTTATGGACTATCGTCCATCAAAAAATAATTTATTTATCAATTAAATTATTTTTTTTTAATTTATAAGCAAAAAAATTAAAATCTTTTTTAATACAATTTATAGACAACAAAAGAGCTGTCGATTAAGATATCAAACTTAAAAATCGGTTGATAATCTTTGCCGTTTATTCAACTTTATATGAGCTTCAAAGTAGTTTATAATAAATGTATCCATACCGAAAAACTATTTTTTTTAACCAAATGTTATAATTTTCATAATTAATATTCATGCGTAGTAGTATGGCTTTTGATTGAGATATCAAACTTTTGAATCGGTCAGTAACTTTTACTTTTATGGACTATCGTCCATCAAAAAATAATTTATTTATCAATTAAATTATTTTTTTTTAATTTATAAGCAAAAAGTTTAAAATCTTTTTTTAATACAATTTATAGACAACAAAAGAGCTGTCGATTAAGATATCAAACTTAAATATCGGTTGATAATCTTTGCCGTTTATTCAACTTTGAATGAGCTTCAAAGTAGTTTATAATAAATGTATCCATACCGAAAAATTATTTTTTAAAACCAAATGTTATAATTTTTATAATCAATATTAATGCGTAGTAGCATGGCTTTTGATTGAGATATCAAACTTTTGAATCGGTCAGTAACTTTAACTTTTATGGACTATCGTCCATCAAAAAATAATTTATTTATCAATTAAATTATTTTTTTTTAATTTATAAGCAAAAAGTTTAAAATCTTTGTTAATACAATTTATAGACAACAAAAGAGCTGTCGATTAAGATATCAAACTTAAAAATCGGTTGATAATCTTTGCCGTTTATTCAACTTTATATGAGCTTCAAAGTAGTTTACAATAAATTTTGGTTTAAAAAAATAGTTTATATAATTTTGGTTTAATATATAATTTTGGTTTAAAAAAATAGTTTTTCGGTATGGATACATTTATTAAAATCAATATTTATGCGTAGTTGTATATTTAGTCGAATAAAATTATAACATTTGGTTTAAAAAAATAGTTTTTCGGTAAGGATACATTTATTATAAACTACTTTGAAGCTCATATAAAGTTGAATAAACGGCAAAGATTATCAACCGATATTTAAGTTTGATATCTTAATCGACAGCTCTTTTGTTGTCTATAAATTGTATTAAAAAAGATTTTAATTTTTTTGCTTATAAATTAAAAAAAAATAATTTAATTGATAAATAAATTATTTTTTGATGGACGATAGTCCATAAAAGTCAAAGTTATTGACCGATTCAAAAGTTTGATATCTTAATCAAAAGCCATGCTACTACGCATAAATATTGATTATGAAAATTATAACATTTGGTTTAAAAAAATAGTTTTTCGGTATGGATACATTTATTATAAACTACTTTGAAGCTCATATAAAGTTGAATAAACGGCAAAGATTATCAACCGATTTTTAAGTTTGATATCTTAATCGACAGCTCTTTTGTTGTCTATAAATTGTATTAAAAAAAGATTTTAAACTTTTTGCTTATAAATTAAAAAAAAATAATTTAATTGATAAATAAATTATTTTTTGATGGACGATAGTCCATAAAAGTAAAAGTTACTGACCGATTCAAAAGTTTGATATCTCAATCAAAAGCCATGCTACTACGCATGAATATTAATTATGAAAATTATAACATTTGGTTAAAAAAAATAGTTTTTCGGTATGGATACATTTATTATAAACTACTTTGAAGCTCATATAAAGTTGAATAAACGGCAAAGATTATCAACCGATTTTTAAGTTTGATATCTTAATCGACAGCTCTTTTGTTGTCTATAAATTGTATTAAAAAAGATTTTAATTTTTTTGCTTATAAATTAAAAAAAAATAATTTAATTGATAATAAATTATTTTTTGATGGACGATAGTCCATAAAAGTCAAAGTTATTGACCGATTCAAAAGTTTGATATCTTAATCAAAAGCCATGCTACTACGCATAAATATTGATTACGAAAATTATAACATTTGGTTTAAAAAAATAGTTTTTCGGTATGGATACATTTATTATAAACTACTTTGAAGCTCATATAAAGTTGAATAAACGGCAAAGATTATCAACCGATTTTTAAGTTTGATATCTTAATCGACAGCTCTTTTGTTGTCTATAAATTGTATTAAAAAAGATTTTAAACTTTTTGCTTATAAATTAAAAAAAAATAATTTAATTGATAAATAAATTATTTTTTGATGGACGATAGTCCATAAAAGTAAAAGTTACTGACCGATTCAAAAGTTTGATATCTCAATCAAAAGCCATGCTACTACGCATGAATATTAATTATGAAAATTATAACATTTGGTTAAAAAAAATAGTTTTTCGGTATGGATACATTTATTATAAACTACTTTGAAGCTCATATAAAGTAGAATAAACGGCAAAGATTATCAACCGATTTTTAAGTTTGATATCTTAATCGACAGCTCTTTTGTTGTCTATAAATTGTATTAAAAAAGTTTTTAATTTTTTTGCTTATAAATTAAAAAAAAAATAATTTAATTGATAAATAAATTATTTTTTGATGGACGATAGTCCATAAAAGTCAAAGTTATTGACCGATTCAAAAGTTTGATATCTCAATCAAAAGCCATGCTACTACGCATAAATATTGATTATGAAAATTATAACATTTGGTTAAAAAAAATAGTTTTTCGGTATGGATACATTTATTATAAACTACTTTGAAGCTCATATAAAGTTGAATAAACGGCAAAGATTATCAACCGATTTTTAAGTTTGATATCTTAATCGACAGCTCTTTTGTTGTCTATAAATTGTATTAAAAAAGATTTTAATTTTTTTGCTTAAAAATTAAAAAAAAATAATTTAATTGATAAATAAATTATTTTTTGATGGACGATAGTCCATAAAAGTCAAAGTTATTGACCGATTCAAAAGTTTGATATCTTAATCAAAAGCCATGCTACTACGCATAAATATTGATTATGAAAATTATAACATTTGGTTTAAAAAAATAGTTTTTCGGTATGGATACATTTATTATAAACTACTTTGAAGCTCATATAAAGTTGAATAAACGGCAAAGATTATCAACCGATTTTTAAGTTTGATATCTTAATCGACAGCTCTTTTGATGTCTATAAATTGTATTAAAAAAGATTTTAATTTTTTTGCTTATAAATTAAAAAAAAATAATTTAATTGATAAATAAATTATTTTTTGATGGACGATAGTCCATAAAAGTAAAAGTTACTGACCGATTCAAAACTTTGATATCTTAATCAAAAGCCATGCTACTTCGCATAAATATTGATTATGAAAATTATAACATTTGGTTTAAAAAAATAGTTTTTCGGTATGGATACATTTATTATAAACTACTTTGAAGCTCATATAAAGTTGAATAAACGGCAAAGATTATCAACCGATTTTTAAGTTTGATATCTTAATCGACAGCTCTTTTGTTGTCTATAAATTGTATTAAAAAGATTTTAATTTTTTTGCTTATAAATTAAAAAAAAATAATTTAATTGATAAATAAATTATTTTTTGATACTGCTTTAAGCACTCTAATTTGTTCAAAGTAATTGTACTGTTCTAGACCAGCACTCGGTAAAGAGCACTAATGATATCTTTAAATAGATTATTTTTTGATGGACGATAGTCCATCAAAAAACAAAAAACTGCTTGAAGTAATAAACAAGTTAGTGCTATAGCTTTCTATACCGATCTGCAACTTCTCAATATTCTCATATTTTTTCCAATGACCATACAATTCTGTATCTTAGAATTGTAAGAATTTAACGATTAAAAAATAAATTAACTAATAACTAAATTAAAACATTGTAGCTTACAAATCAATAAATAAATTAATTAATTATTCAATGTTCAATGTTTTTTTTTTTAAATTCAAAATTATTCTCAAAAAGAGTCACTATCTATTGGTAAACAAAGCTTTATCGTGAAAAAAAAAATTAAATTTTTTTTTTATCAAAGATACTCTACCAAAAAGAGGCTTCTTCTAGTTTAATTACATGTGGTATTAATTATAATATAAAAAAAAAATGTTCAATGTTTTTTTTTAAAATTCAAAATTATTCTCAAAAAGAGTCACTATCTATTGGTAAACAAAGCTTTATCGTAAAAAAAAAAAATTTAATTTTTTTTTTATCAAAGATACTCTACCGAAAAGAGGCTTCTTCTATTTTAATTACATGTGGTAATAATTATAATATAAAAAAAAAATGTTCAATGTTTTTTTTTTAAATTCAAAATTATTCTCAAAAAGAGTCACTATCTATTGGTAAACAAAGCTTTATCGTAAAAAAAAAAATTAATTTTTTTTTTATCAAAGATACTCTACCAAAAAGAGGCTTCTTCTAGTTTAGTTACATGTGGTATTAATTATAATATAAAAAAAAATGTTCAATGTTTTTTTTTAAAATTCAAAATTATTCTCAAAAAGTGTCACTATCTATTGGTAAACAAAGCTTTATCGTAAAAAAAAAAAAATTAAATTTTTGTTTTATCAAAGATACTCTACCAAAAAGAGGCTTCTTCTAGTTTAATTACATGTGGTATTAATTATAATATAAAAAAAAAATGTTCAATTTTTTTTTTTTAAATTTAAAATTATTCTCAAAAAGAGTCACTATCTATTGGTAAACAAAGCTTTATCGTGAAAAAAAAATTAATTTTTTTTTTATCAAAGAAACTCTACCAAAAAGAGGCTTCTTCTAGTTTAGTTACATGTGGTATTAATTATAATATAAAAAAAAAATGTTCAATGTTTTTTTTAAAAATTCAAAATTATTCTCAAAAAGAGTCACTATCTATTGGTAAACAAAGCTTTATCGTAAAAAAAAAAAATTAAATTTTTTTTTTATCAAAGATACTCTACCGAAAAGAGGCTTTTTCTAGTTTAATTACATGTGGTAATAATTATAATATAAAAAAAAAATGTTCAATGTTTTTTTTTTAAATTCAAAATTATTCTCAAAAAGAGTCACTATCTATTGGTAAACAAAGCTTTATCGTAAAAAAAAAAATTAATTTTTTTTTTATCAAAGATACTCTACCAAAAAGAGGCTTCTTCTAGTTTAGTTACATGTGGTATTAATTATAATATAAAAAAAAAATGTTCAATGTTTTTTTTTAAAATTCAAAATTATTCTCAAAAAGTGTCACTATCTATTGGTAAACAAAGCTTTATCGTAAAAAAAAAAAATTAAATTTTTGTTTTATCAAAGATACTCTACCAAAAAGAGGCTTCTTCTAGTTTAATTACATGTGGTATTAATTATAATATAAAAAAAAAATGTTCAATGTTTTTTTTTTAAATTCAAAATTATTCTCAAAAAGAGTCACTATCTATTGGTAAACAAAGCTTTATCGTGAAAAAAAAATTAATTTTTTTTTTTTATCAAAGAAACTCTACCAAAAAGAGGCTTCTTCTAGTTTAGTTACATGTGGTATTAATTATAATATAAAAAAAAAATGTTCAATGTTTTTTTTAAAAATTCAAAATTATTCTCAAAAAGAGTCACTATCTATTGGTAAACAAAGCTTTATCGTAAAAAAAAAAAATTAAATTTTTTTTTTATCAAAGATACTCTACCAAAAAGAGGCTTCTTCTAGTTTAATTACATGTGGTATTAATTATAATATAAAAAAAAATGTTTTATGTTTTTTTTTAAATTCAAAATTATTCTCAAAAAGAGTCACTATCTATTGGTAAACAAAGCTTTATCGTAAAAAAAAAAAATTAAATTTTTTTTTTATCAAAGATACTCTACCAAAAAGAGGCTTTTTCTAGTTTAATTACATGTGGTAATAATTATAATATAAAAAAAAATGTTTAATGTTTTTTTTTAAAATTCAAAATTATTCTCAAAAAGAGTCACTATCTATTGGTAAACAAAGCTTTATCGTAAAAAAAAAAATAATTTTTTTTTTATTAAAAATACTCTACCAAAAAGAGGCTTCTTCTAGTTTAGTTACATGTGGTATTAATTATAATATAAAAAAAAAAATGTTCAATGTTTTTTTTAAAAATTCAAAATTATTCTCAAAAAGAGTCACTATCTATTGGTAAACAAAGCTTTATCGTAAAAAAAAAAAATTAAATTTTTGTTTTATCAAAGATACTCTACCAAAAAGAGGCTTCTTCTAGTTTAATTACATGTGGTATTAATTATAATATAAAAAAAAAATGTTCAATGTTTTTTTTTTAAATTCAAAATTATTCTCAAAAAGAGTCACTATCTATTGGTAAACAAAGCTTTATGGTAAAAAAAAAAATTATATTTTTTTTTTATCAAAGATACTTTACCAAAAAGAGGCTTCTTCTAGTTTAATTACATGTGGTATTAATTATAATATAAAAAAAAAATGTTCAATGTTTTTTTTTTAAATTCAAAATTATTCTCAAAAAGAGTCACTATCTATTGGTAAACAAAGCTTTATCGTAAAAAAAAAAAATTAAATTTTTTTTTATCAAAGATACTCTACCGAAAAGAGGCTTCTTCTAGTTTAATTACATGTGGTATTAATTATAATATAAAAAAAAAATTATAAAAAAGTACGGTCCCTTTTGTTTTTTGTGTCTCTCCCTTACTTGTAGAGAAGAAAAATTAAATAAAATAAAAAAAATAAAAATTTATAAATAAACAAAATTACCTTGGATTAGGCATTATAAGTTTAAAGAAAATATTTTTATTATTATTTGACCGTGTTAACGGAACAAATACATATCTATAATAATAAATGCTCATGTACTATTAGGTTGTTGTGAGAATTTCAATTTATTATGAAAACACAAAATTCAAAATCACAAATAAAATTAAAAACATGAATTTTGCGCCTTCAATATGAAATAATATTACGAATATACGTATATTAACAATTCAATTGAATTAATTTGAAAATAAACAAATAAAATTATTATAATAAAATTTATTCATTAATCTTTAAAGTTTTATGGAAAAAAATCATTTACATTCTGGTTGATCCTGCCAGTAGTTATATGCTTGTCTCAAAGATTAAGCCATGCATGTCTAAGTACACACTCTCGAATAGTGAAACCGCAAAAGGCTCAGTATATCAGTTATGATTTATTAGATCGTATACATAGTTACATGGATAACTGTGGTAATTCTAGAGCTAATACATGCACATAATCACGGACCGCAAGGAACGTGTGCTTTTATTAGATTAAAATCAATCGATACATTAAGGTATATTTTTATACTGTATCGTTTATAAGATGAATCTGAATAACATGTAGATCGCATGGTCCCGTACCGGCGATAGATCTTTCAAATGTCTGCCTTATCAACTATTGATGGTAGTATCTAGGACTACCATGGTTGCAACGGGTAACGGGGAATCAGGGTTCGATTCCGGAGAGGGAGCCTGAGAAACGGCTACCACATCTAAGGAAGGCAGCAGGCGCGTAAATTACCCAATCCCAGCACGGGGAGGTAGTGACGAAAAATAACAATACAGGACTCAATCCGAGGCCCTGTAATTGGAATGAGTACACTTTAAATCCTTTAACAAGGAACAATTGGAGGGCAAGTCTGGTGCCAGCAGCCGCGGTAATTCCAGCTCCAATAGCGTATATTAAAGTTGTTGCGGTTAAAACGTTCGTAGTTGAACTTGTGTCAAGCACAGGTGGTACACCGTAACTGGGTTCGTACATCATCTTGATGCTATGACGTATTACTGTAGTGGTTAAACGCAAGTTTATCCACGTAATAAATCTATATTAGTGCTCTTTACCGAGTGCTGGTCTAGAACAGTACAATTACTTTGAACAAATTAGAGTGCTTAAAGCAGGCCATTTGTGCCTAAATATTCTCTGCATGGAATAATGGAATAAGACGTCTGTTCTATTTTCAATTGGTTTTTAGATCAAGACGTAATGATTAATAGAAGCAGTTGGGGGCATTAGTATTACGGCGCGAGAGGTGAAATTCGGGGACCGTCGTAAGACTAACATAAGCGAAAGCATTTGCCAAAGATGTTTTCATTAATCAAGAACGAAAGTTAGAGGTTCGAAGGCGATCAGATACCGCCCTAGTTCTAACCATAAACGATGCCAGCTAGCAATTGGATGGAGCTACATATATGGCTCTTTCAGTCGCTTTCCGGGAAACCAAAGCTTTTGGGCTCCGGGGGAAGTATGGTTGCAAAGTTGAAACTTAAAGGAATTGACGGAAGGGCACCACCAGGAGTGGAGCCTGCGGCTTAATTTGACTCAACACGGGGAAACTTACCAGGTCCGAACATAAATGAGTAAGACAGATTAATAGCTCTTTCTCGAATCTATGGGTGGTGGTGCATGGCCGTTCTTAGTTCGTGGAGTGATTTGTCTGGTTAATTCCGATAACGAACGAGACTCAAATTTCTTAACTAGATGCCGGCAGGGTTATGGTGTTGAAGCTTTGTAGACATTTTTCCCTCTGTTATCCATGCTCTTAACGGGGAATGGTTTTAATACGTAAGAATTGTTTGCAAGTGGAGTCATACCTGGTGGTTTGTCTGAATAGGACACTTGCTTCTTAAATAGACAAATTGCGTCTAGCAATAATGAGATTGTGCAATAACAGGTCTGTGATGCCCTTAGATGTCCTGGGCTGCACGCGCGCTACAATGAAGGTATCAACGTGTCCTCCTAGTCTAAAAAGACCGGGTAAACCGCTGAACAACCTTCGTGGTTGGGATTGTGGACTGAAACTGTTCACATAAACCTGGAATTCCCAGTAAGTGCGGGTCATAAGCTCGCATTGATTACGTCCCTGCCCTTTGTACACACCGCCCGTCGCTACTACCGATTGAATATGTTAGTGAGGTCCTCAGAGGTGATCACCGCGATGCTTCTTGTGTTGTGGTTGTTTTACCAAAGTTGACCGAACTTGTAT
>CAUVYK010000371.1:240000-247500 GCA_963556175.1 Tipula confusa | reverse complement strand
AAGTAGTTTATAATAAATGTATCCATACCGAAAAACTATTTTTTTTAACCAAATGTTATAATTTTCATAATCAATATTTATGCGTAGTAGCATGGCTTTTGATTAAGATATCAAACTTTTGAATCGGTCAATAACTTTGACTTTTATGGACTATCGTCCATCAAAAAATAATTTATTTATCAATTAAATTATTTTTTTTTAATTTATAAGCAAAAAAATTAAAATCTTTTTTAATACAATTTATAGACAACAAAAGAGCTGTCGATTAAGATATCAAACTTAAATATCGGTTGATAATCTTTGCCGTTTATTCAACTTTATATGAGCTTCAAAGTAGTTTATAATAAATCTATCCATACCGAAAAATTATTTTTTAAAACCAAATGTTATAATTTTTATAATCAATATTTATGCGTAGTAGCATGGCTTTTGATTGAGATATCAAACTTTTGAATCGGTCAGTAACTTTGACTTTTATGGACTATCGTCCATCAAAAAATAATTTATTTATCAATTAAATTATTTTTTTTTAATTTATAAGCAAAAACTTTAAAATCTTTTTTAATACAATTTATAGACAACAAAAGAGCCGTCGATTAAGATATCAAACTTAAAAATCGGTTGATAATCTTTGCCGTTTATTCAACTTTATATGAGCTTCAAAGTAGTTTATAATAAATGTATCCATACCGAAAAACTATTTTTTTTAACCAAATGTTATAATTTTCATAATTAATATTCATGCGTAGTAGCATGGCTTTTGATTGAGATATCAAACTTTTGAATCGGTCAGTAACTTTTACTTTTATGGACTATCGTCCATCAAAAAATAATTTATTTATCAATTAAATTTTTTTTTTTTAATTTATAAGCAAAAAGTTTAAAATCTTTTTTAATACAATTTATAGACAACAAAAGAGCTGTCGATTAAGATATCAAACTTAAAAATCGGTTGATAATCTTTGCCGTTTATTCAACTTTATATGAGCTTCAAAGTAGTTTATAATAAATGTATCCATACCGAAAAACTATTTTTTTTAACCAAATGTTATAATTTTCATAATTAATATTCATGCGTAGTAGCATGGCTTTTGATTGAGATATCAAACTTTTGAATCGGTCAGTAACTTTTACTTTTATGGACTATCGTCCATCAAAAAATAATTTATTTATCAATTAAATTATTTTTTTTTAATTTATAAGCAAAAAGTTTAAAATCTTTTTTAATATAATTTATAGACAACAAAAGAGCTGTCGATTAAGATATCAAACTTAAAAATCGGTTGATAATCTTTGCCGTTTATTCAACTTTATATGAGCTTCAAAGTTGTTTATAATAAATGTATCCATATCGAAAAACTATTTTTTTAAACTAAATGTTATAATTTTTATAATCAATATTTATGCGTAGTAGCATGGCTTTTGATTAAGATATCAAACTTTTGAATCGGTCAGTAACTTTGACTTTTATGGACTATCGTCCATCAAAAAATAATTTATTTATCAATTAAATTATTTTTTTTTAATCTATAAGCAAAAAAATTAAAATCTTTTTTAATACAATTTATAGACAACAAAAGAGCTGTCGATTAAGATATCAAACTTAAAAATCGGTTGATAATCTTTGCCGTTTAATCAACTTTATATGAGCTTCAAAGTAGCTTCATATAAAGTTGAATAAACGGCAAAGATTATCAACCGATTTTTAAGTTTGATATCTTAATCGACAGCTCTTTTGTTGTCTATAAATTGTATTAAAAAAGATTTTAAACTTTTTGCTTATAAATTAAAAAAAAATAATTTAATTGATAAATAAATTATTTTTTGATGGACGATAGTCCATAAAAGTCAAAGTTATTGACCGATTCAAAAGTTTGATATCTTAATCAAAAGCCATGCTACTACGCATAAATATTGATTATGAAAATTATAACATTTGGTTTAAAAAAATAGTTTTTCGGTAAGGATACATTTATTATAAACTACTTTGAAGCTCATATAAAGTTGAATAAACGGCAAAGATTATCAACCGATTTTTAAGTTTGATATCTTAATCGACAGCTCTTTTGATGTCTATAAATTGTATTAAAAAAGATTTTAAACTTTTTGCTTATAAATTAAAAAAAAATAATTTAATTGATAAATAAATTATTTTTTGATGGACGATAGTCCATAAAAGTCAAAGTTATTGACCGATTCAAAAGTTTGATATCTTAATCAAAAGCCATGCTACTACGCATAAATATTGATTATGAAAATTATAACATTTGGTTTAAAAAAATAGTTTTTCGGTATGGATACATTTATTATAAACTACTTTGAAGCTCATATAAAGTTGAATAAACGGCAAAGATTATCAACCGATTTTTAAGTTTGATATCTTAATCGACAGCTCTTTTGTTGTCTATAAATTGTATTAAAAAAGATTTTAATTTTTTTGCTTATAAATTAAAAAAAAATAATTTAATTGATAAATAAATTATTTTTTGATGGACGATAGTCCATAAAAGTCAAAGTTACTGACCGATTCAAAAGTTTGATATCTTAATCAAAAGCCATGCTACTACGCATTAATATTGATTATAAAAATTATAACATTTAGTTTAAAAAAATAGTTTTTCGATATGGATACATTTATTATAAACTACTTTGAAGCTCATATAAAGTTGAATAAACGGCAAAGATTATCAACCGATTTTTAAGTTTGATATTTTAATCGACAGCTCTTTTGTTGTCTATAAATTGTATTAAAAAAGATTTTAAGATTTTTGCTTATAAATTAAAAAAAAATAATTTAATTGATAAATAAATTATTTTTTGATGGACGATAGTCCATAAAAGTAAAAGTTACTGACCGATTCAAAACTTTGATATCTTAATCAAAAGCCATGCTACTACGCATAAATATTGATTATGAAAATTATAACATTTGGTTTAAAAAAATAGTTTTTCGGTAAGGATACATTTATTATAAACTACTTTGAAGCTCATATAAAGTTGAATAAACGGCAAAGATTATCAACCGATTTTTAAGTTTGATATCTTAATCGACAGCTCTTTTGTTGTCAATAAATTGTATTAAAAAAGATTTTAAACTTTTTGCTTATAAATTAAAAAAAAATAATTTAATTGATAAATAAATTATTTTTTGATGGACGATAGTCCATAAAAGTCAAAGTTACTGACCGATTTAAAAGTTTGATATCTTAATCAAAAGCCATGCTACTACGCATAAATATTGATTATGAAAATTATAACATTTGGTTAAAAAAAATAGTTTTTCGGTATGGATACATTTATTATAAACTACTTTGAAGCTCATATAAAGTTGAATAAACGGCAAAGATTATCAACCGATTTTTAAGTTTGATATCTTAATCGACAGCTCTTTTGTTGTCTATAAATTGTATTAAAAAAGATTTTAATTTTTTTGCTTATAAATTAAAAAAAAATAATTTAATTGATAAATAAATTATTTTTTGATGGACGATAGTCCATAAAAGTCAAAGTTATTGACCGATTCAAAAGTTTGATATCTTAATCAAAAGCCATGCTACTACGCATAAATATTGATTATGAAAATTATAACATTTGGTTTAAAAAAATAGTTTTTCGGTATGGATACATTTATTATAAACTACTTTGAAGCTCATATAAAGTTGAATAAACGGCAAAGATTATCAACCGATTTTTAAGTTTGATATCTTAATCGACAGCTCTTTTCTTGTCTATAAATTGTATTAAAAAAGATTTTAATTTTTTTGCTTATAAATTAAAAAAAAATAATTTAATTGATAAATAAATTATTTTTTGATGGACGATAGTCCATAAAAGTCAAAGTTACTGACCGATTCAAAAGTTTGATATCTTAATCAAAAGCCATGCTACTACGCATAAATATTGATTATAAAAATTATAACATTTAGTTTAAAAAAATAGTTTTTCGGTATGGATACATTTATTATAAACTACTTTGAAGCTCATATAAAGTTGAATAAACGGCAAAGATTATCAACCGATTTTTAAGTTTGATATCTTAATCGACAGCTCTTTTGTTGTCTATAAATTGTATTAAAAAAGATTTTAAGATTTTTGCTTATAAATTAAAAAAAAATAATTTAATTGATAAATAAATTATTTTTTGATGGACGATAGTCCATAAAAGTAAAAGTTACTGACCGATTCAAAACTTTGATATCTTAATCAAAAGCCATGCTACTACGCATAAATATTGATTATGAAAATTATATAACATTTGGTTTAAAAAAATAGTTTTTCGGTAAGGATACATTTATTATAAACTACTTTGAAGCTCATATAAAGTTGAATAAACGGCAAAGATTATCAACCGATTTTTAAGTTTGAAATCTTAATCGACAGCTCTTTTGTTGTCAATAAATTGTATTAAAAAAGATTTTAAACTTTTTGCTTATAAATTAAAAAAAAATAATTTAATTGATAAATAAATTATTTTTTGATGGACGATAGTCCATAAAAGTCAAAGTTACTGACCGATTTAAAAGTTTGATATCTTAATCAAAAGCCATGCTACTACGCATAAATATTGATTATGAAAATTATAACATTTGGTTTCAAAAAATAGTTTTTCGGTATGGATACATTTATTATAAACTACTTTGAAGCTCATATAAAGTTGAATAAACGGCAAAGATTATCAACCGATTTTTAAGTTTGATATCTTAATCGACAGCTCTTTTGTTGTCTATAAATTGTATTAAAAAAGATTTTAATTTTTTTGCTTATAAATTAAAAAAAAATAATTTAATTGATAAATAAATTATTTTTTGATGGACGATAGTCCATAAAAGTCAAAGTTATTGACCGATTCAAAAGTTTGATATCTTAATCAAAAGCCATGCTACTACGCATAAATATTGATTATGAAAATTATAACATTTGGTTTAAAAAAATAGTTTTTCGGTATGGATACATTTATTATAAACTACTTTGAAGCTCATATAAAGTTGAATAAACGGCAAAGATTATCAACCGATTTTTAAGTTTGATATCTTAATCGACAGCTCTTTTGTTGTCTATAAATTGTATTAAAAAAGATTTTAATTTTTTTGCTTATAAATTAAAAAAAAATAATTTAATTGATAAATAAATTATTTTTTGATGGACGATAGTCCATAAAAGTCAAAGTTATTGACCGATTCAAAAGTTTGATATCTTAATCAAAAGCCATGCTACTACGCATAAATATTGATTATGAAAATTATAACATTTGGTTTAAAAAAATAGTTTTTCGGTATGGATACATTTATTATAAACTACTTTGAAGCTCATATAAAGTTGAATAAACGGCAAAGATTATCAACCGAGTTTTAAGTTTGATATCTTAATCGACAGCTCTTTTGTTGTCTATAAATTGTATTAAAAAAGATTTTAAGATTTTTGCTTATAAATTAAAAAAAAATAATTTAATTGATAAATAAATTATTTTTTGATGGACGATAGTCCATAAAAGTCAAAGTTACTGACCGATTCAAAAGTTTGATATCTTAATCAAAAGCCATGCTACTACGCATAAATATTGATTATGAAAATTATAACATTTGGTTTAAAAAAATAGTTTTTCGGTAAGGATACATTTATTATAAACTACTTTGAAGCTCATATAAAGTTGAATAAACGGCAAAGATTATCAACCGATTTTTAGTTTGATATCTTAATCAACAGCTCTTTTGTTGTCAATAAATTGTATTAAAAAAGATTTTAAACTTTTTGCTTATAAATTAAAAAAAAAAAATTTAATTGATAAATAAATTATTTTTTGATGGACGATAGTCCATAAAAGTCAAAGTTATTGACCGATTCAAAAGTTTGATATCTTAATCAAAAGCCATGCTACTACGCATAAATATTGATTATGAAAATTATAACATTTGGTTTAAAAAAATAGTTTTTCGGTAAGGATACATTTATTATAAACTATTTTGAAGCTCATATAAAGTTGAATAAACGGCAAAGATTATCAACCGATTTTTAAGTTTGATATCTTAATCGACAGCTCTTTTGTTGTCTATAAATTGTATTAAAAAAGATTTTAAACTTTTTGCTTATAAATTAAAAAAAAATAATTTAATTGATAAATAAATAATTTTTTGATGGACGATAGTCCATAAAAGTCAAAGTTATTGACCGATTCAAAAGTTTGATATCTTAATCAAAAGCCATGCTACTACGCATAAATATTGATTATGAAAATTATAACATTTGGTTTAAAAAAATAGTTTTTCGGTATGGATACATTTATTATAAACTACTTTGAAGCTCATATAAAGTTGAATAAACGGCAAAGATTATCAACCGATTTTTAAGTTTGATATCTTAATCGACAGCTCTTTTGTTGTCTATAAATTGTATTAAAAAAGATTTTAATTTTTTTGCTTATAAATTAAAAAAAATAATTTAATTGATAAATAAATTATTTTTTGATGGACGATAGTCCATAAAAGTCAAAGTTACTGACCGATTCAAAAGTTTGATATCTTAATCAAAAGCCATGCTACTACGCATAAATATTGATTATAAAAATTATAACATTTAGTTTAAAAAAATAGTTTTTCGATATGGATACATTTATTATAAACTACTTTGAAGCTCATATAAAGTTGAATAAACGGCAAAGATTATCAACCGATTTTTAAGTTTGATATCTTAATCGACAGCTCTTTTGTTGTCTATAAATTGTATTAAAAAAGATTTTAAGATTTTTGCTTATAAATTAAAAAAAAATAATTTAATTGATAAATAAATTATTTTTTGATGGACGATAGTCCATAAAAGTAAAAGTTACTGACCGATTCAAAACTTTGATATCTTAATCAAAAGCCATGCTACTACGCATAAATATTGATTATGAAAATTATAACATTTGGTTTAAAAAAATAGTTTTTCGGTAAGGATACATTTATTATAAACTACTTTGAAGCTCATATAAAGTTGAATAAACGGCGAAGATTATCAACCGATTTTTAAGTTTGATATCTTAATCGACAGCTCTTTTGTTGTCAATAAATTGTATTAAAAAAGATTTTAAACTTTTTGCTTATAAATTAAAAAAAAATAATTTAATTGATAAATAAATTATTTTTTGATTGACGATAGTCCATAAAAGTCAAAGTTACTGACCGATTTAAAAGTTTGATATCTTAATCAAAAGCCATGCTACTACGCATAAATATTGATTATGAAAATTATAACATTTGGTTAAAAAAAATAGTTTTTCGGTATGGATACATTTATTATAAACTACTTTGAAGCTCATATAAAGTTGAATAAACGGCAAAGATTATCAACCGATTTTTAAGTTTGATATCTTAATCGACAGCTCTTTTGTTGTCTATAAATTGTATTAAAAAAGATTTTAATTTTTTTGCTTATAAATTAAAAAAAAATAATTTAATTGATAAATAAATTATTTTTTGATGGACGATAGTCCATAAAAGTCAAAGTTATTGACCGATTCAAAAG
>CAUVYK010000371.1:230000-235000 GCA_963556175.1 Tipula confusa | reverse complement strand
TCTAGCATTTTGTTAATAGCACTCTGCGCTGCATCCTGAACGCTTTGTCTTGAATTTCCAGCAAGGAGTAATACCTTGTCGTCCGCAAATGCTACTTCTTGGACATTGGTTATCATGCTACTATTGAATACGATGTTCCACAAGTTGGGGCCCAAAACAGACCCTTGTGGACATCCTTTGGTCACATTTTTCTGTAGTGTGCCATAATTTGTGACAACAGTTGCGAATCTATCAGAGAAGTAGTTATTAATTATTGCGTAAAGATTTGCTGGACAGCTCATCTTTTTTAATTCGCTCATAATACTAGGCCACCACAGATTGTCAAAAGCTCCAGATATGTCAAGGAATACACCAAGAACATATTTTTGCTCAGACTGTTTGACTATGTCGATCATTCTCACCATAGCATCCTCTGTGGACCGATTCCTTCTAAATCCGAACTGTTTGTCACTGTACCTTCCACTATTCTCAAAAGCGTACATTAACCTGCCAGTAATTACTTTCTCGAGTAATTTGCCCAAGACTGGTAGTAGCATGATTGGCCTATAGGATTTTGGGTCAGTGGGATCTCTTTCACCGCCCTTCCTTATTATGATTAGTTTGCCATTTTTCCAAGCTATCGGGAAAATTCCTGTTTTAAGACATTCGTTTAGGAAGCGCGTGATACTGGGCCCTATTCTAGGCCATGCTCTTTGTACCACTTCGACTTCGATATTATCAATGCCGGGTGCTTTACCTGTTTTAAAAGACATTATTGCTTCCGTAGTTTCATCATCACTGAATACTTCCACGTCGCAGTTTCTTGGTGTTGTAAATCTTTTCAGTCTTATCTCTTTATTCACTGCTGTGTCACTTGCCTCACTGTCATTAGGAAGCAGTACACTTAACAAACATTTTGTGGTGTCCTTCCAACACGTAGTTATCAGGCCATCACTGTTTGTTAAGGTGCTTAAAACTTCTGGAGTTTTAAGTTTCCCAGCACTGAATTTATATACGAAGCCCCATGGCTCTGCATTACCGTGCTCTGTAATGAATCTTTGTAGACTAAGTTGGCTAGTCTTAGTAACATCATTCATATATTCTTTACGGCACTCTTTATAATGGTTTTTCTTTAGCAGTCTAGCTTCAGGATCCGTTTCTTTTTGATATATTCTGCGTACTTTTGCTACTGTTGCTCTTTTGGTGGTTAGGGTGTTATTCCACCAAGGTAATCTTCCTTTGTGTGCACGCTTACGTGGTATACATTTGTCACAGACACCGATTATAGAGCTCGTGATTTTTGCTTCTAACAAGTTAACTTCCTCTTGAGATGAGCATGTTATATTTTCCGACCATCCTTGCCAAGATGTTTCCAACAAGTTGTCGAACTTTTCCCAATTTGCACGTTTTAGTGCATATCGGGAAAGTTTGCCTGAGGACTCATTGCTACTTTGTGCGCTTACAGAATCTAGAGTTAGTACAATAGCTCGGTGATCACTAGAAGTCCAGCCTTCTTTTACTTCCCAGTTGGTTACTTTTCTCAACAATCCACCACTCACAAGTGTTATATCAATGTTTGATTCACCATTGTGGCAATAGGTACTTGGCTGACCTTCTTTGTTTATAACAAAGAGGTCTCTTCTTGCTATAAATTCTTCTACGAGAATTCCTTTATCATTCGTGTCCTTATTGTGCCATAGTTTGGACTTAGCATTGAAGTCGCCAGTTATTATAATTGGAAGGTTTCTGAGTCCATCCATAATTTTTCCAAGCCTATTAATGTATTCCACTGGATCCTCTGAGTATTGAAAGTAGATACTGATTAAGTAGAAATTACCCAGAGCAGATCTTACTTCAACACATACACAATGAGAGTCACAGAATTGTGAGACTCTAAGTACCTCAAGGTCATTATTAAAAATGCCTATAGCGGCCTTTATGTTGTCACCACCACCAGTGACAACTCTTGTTGATGTCGCCAAGCCACCCACTCTTTCTTTGACCATATAAGGTTCTTGCATACAGAGTATATCAATCTTCTTTTCATGTGCACATTGTCTAATTTCATGTCCAACTATTTTTGCATTTTGCATATTTAGTTGGACAATCCTTAATTGACGGTTTATGTGGGCGTTAATTGTCATAAACGGTTTTGCGTTCGACTAAGTCCAGAGCCTTTTTGTATGCTGAACATATTCTGCTTTTTGAGGAATGGTCGAAAGCTTTGTTGGATCTTTTACAGCTCACACACTTAGCCCCTTCCGCTTTTTTTGGACATGATTTATGGTCATGTCCGACCTCAGTGCAGTGTCCACAAATTTGTTCTTGTACTTTGCAGAACTTGGCAATATGTCCAAATACATGGCACTTAAAGCACCTTGAGATTCTGACATAGTCGGAAACCTTGCACGAAGACCACCCTATGTATACTCTGCGCTTATTTAGAAGAGTATTCCGAGCTCTTGGCGACACCTCTAAGACCCATTGGACGACTTCACTGTTTCTGGGTCCAGTTCTGAACCCAATTTTAATGTCATCACTCGTGATTTCACCGTTATTTTGTTTTAAAATAGAAGCTTTAATGTCTTCTAACTTTTCTGTGCGGTCCACATCATATACAATGATTCTGGGTAATTTCTTTTCAGGTAGCGTAGCTACTAGCCCAGCCTCTTGTAACTCCTTGTTTTTAAGGAAAAACTCAATGTCTTCTTCTTTTGAGGTCTCAATTATAATGCCATTGCTGACATTATTGACCTTATTTATTGCTAATCCTGATGCCGCAGGATTTATTAGCGCCCTTACTTTTGTATTAATAGCTTCACTATTAGCGAAGTTTCCTTCTTTGCCAACTATCGGTTGTACTCTGACAACCTTAGTTGACTTCCATTGAGCTGTAGTTTTCCTGTTCTTTTTAGGAACACCTGGCTCAAGTACCACGGCGTTTTTCAGTGTCTGTGCATAAGACACCTTATTATTTATCGGTTCTTTACCTTGTTTGTTAAGTGTTTCCACTACTTTCAATCGTTCCTTTAGTTGACCCTTAAGGCCAGCTATTTCAAGGCTCATCGCAAATCCAACATCTCTGATGGAACTGAGATTTTCAGAAAGCCTATTTCGCTCAGCGATGCTAATCTTAGATATTGATTTAATCTCCACCTCAAGGGCTTTGATAGTATCATACAAAAGATTAACATTATATTCGCCGATTGTCTGCTGGCCCTGTATCGTTACGTTCAGACTCGATTCTGTGACTGCAGCATCGCTTTGATGTTGCATCGGCACGACGACGCTAGTAGGCTCAGAGCACTCCGTACTATCTGTACGGGCTCGTTTGCGAGCTGCTACTTGAGATGGAGATTTTTCGATCCCCATCCCACCGCCCTTTCTTCCTTTTTTCTTTATACCTATCTGCTCTGCAATTTAGCCGTTCAGCGGATTTTTATTTCACCCTTTAGATGTGACCACTTCTTCGTTGCCTCCTCTCAACCACGTAGAGGTACACAGCTGAGGTGCAGATTGTACTTATGATTACCCCTCTAATAATCTTTTTAAATCAAAAATGATGATTTTGTTATATAAATTTAGTTTGCTTTAGTTAATTGTTTTTTTGCTTAATGAACGCTTAAGAATGCTTATATAAGTAAAAGACGACACTTTGTACTTATCCTCTGAGAGGAAAACTTGGCTGTGGGAATCTCGTTAATCCATTCATGCGCGTCACTAATTAGATGACGAGGCATTTGGCTACCTTAAGAGAGTCATAGTTACTCCCGCCGTTTACCCGCGCTTGCTTGAATTTCTTCACGTTGACATTCAGAGCACTGGGCAGAAATCACATTGTGTCATCACCCGCTAGGGCCATCACAATGCTTTGTTTTAATTAGACAGTCGGATTCCCCTGGTCCGTGCCAGTTCTGAATTAATTGTTAAATGATGGTCGTTTAAGGATAAAAATATTTAACCTCATATTTAGCAAGACTATTCCGCAATGGCGACTTGGCGTATTCCTTCGAATCTGAGGATAGTACATATAATACCTTCACTCAAATGAAAAAATACTATCAGTCATATTATTACATCCTAATCAAGCCCGAGCCATCTCAATTTTCAGAGCCAATCCTTATCCCGAAGTTACGGATCTAATTTGCCGACTTCCCTTACCTACATTAATCTATCGACTAGATACTCTTCATCTTGGAGACCAGCTGCGGATATCGGTACGGTCTGTTGAGAATTTGCGTAACCCTTCCATAGATTTTCAAGGTCCGAAGGGAGAATACCGACACAACAGTAAATGTCATGCTCTTCTAGACTTTTTACCATATCTCTCTGCGAAAGACTTCCATGGTAGTATGTCTATGAAACAGAAAAGAAAACTCTTTCGGTATATCCCGACGGCGTCTCTACGGCAATTCCTGTTATCAGGATGAATATTCATCATTACATGTTAACATCCAATCTTAAAAGCGTACACTCAACAGGTTACGGAATTGGAACCGTATTCCCTTTCGCTCTCAATGAATAATTTTAATTTTTATAAATAATAAATAATATTCTAGTTTACGACAGCTTTCGCATAGAGCTTAGGACCGACTAACTCGTGATCAATCACTGTTCACACGAAACCCTTCTCCACATCAGTCCTCTAAGATCTCATTCGATTATTTGCTACTACCACCAAGATCTGTGCCAATGACAGCTCCATGCAGGCTTACACCAAACACTTCAATGCATATCATTGTACCCTCCTACTCGATATGACTTGATTTCAATAGTATAATTAAATTTGCCATATCGGTTATGTACAGGCATATGACTTGAGCGCCATCCATTTTAAGGGCTAGTTGCTTCGGCAGGTGAGTTGTTACACACTCCTTAGCGGGTTACAACTTCCATGTCCACCGTCCTGCTGTCTTAAGCAAGCAACACCTTTCATGGTATCTGAATGAGTCATTAATTTTGGCGCCGTAACATAACGTTTGGTTCATCCCACAGCGCCAGTTCTGCTTACCAAAAGTGGC
>CAUVYK010000371.1:215000-225000 GCA_963556175.1 Tipula confusa | reverse complement strand
AGTATCTTTGATAAAAAAAAAAATTGTTTTTTTTTTTTACGATAAAGCTTTGTTTACCAATAGATAGTGACTCTTTTTGAGAATAATTTTGAATTTTAAAAAAAAACATTGAAAATTTTTTTTTATATTATAATTATTACCACATGTAATTAAACTAGAAAAAGCCTCTTTTTGGTAGAGTATCTTTGATAAAAAAAAAATTTAATTTTTTTTTTTTACGATAAAGCTTTGTTTACCAATAGATAGTGACTCTTTTTGAGAATAATTTTGAATTTAAAAAAAAATCATAAAACATTTTTTTTTTATATTATAATTAATACCACATGTAATTAAACTAGAAGAAGCCTCTTTTTGGTAGAGTATCTTTGATAAAAAAAAAATTTAATTTTTTTTTTTTACGATAAAGCTTTGTTTACCAATAGATAGTGACTTTTTTTGAGAATAATTTTGAATTTTTAAAAAAAACATTGAACATTTTTTTTTTATATTATAATTAATACCACATGTAACTAAACTAGAAGAAGCCTCTTTTTGGTAGAGTTTCTTTGATAAAAAAAAAAATTAATTTTTTTTTCACGATAAAGCTTTGTTTACCAATAGATAGTGACTCTTTTTGAGAATAATTTTGAATTTTAAAAAAAAAACATTGAATATTTTTTTTTTATATTATAATTAATCTCACATGTAATTAAACTAGAAGAAGCCTCTTTTTGGTAGAGTATCTTTGATAAAACAAAAATTTAATTTTTTTTTTTTTACGATAAAGCTTTGTTTACCAATAGATAGTGACACTTTTTGAGAATAATTTTGAATTTTAAAAAAAAACATTGAACATTTTTTTTTTATATTATAATTAATACCACATGTAACTAAACTAGAAGAAGCCTCTTTTTGGTAGAGTATCTTTGATAAAAAAAAAATTAATTTTTTTTTTTACGATAAAGCTTTGTTTACCAATAGATAGTGACTCTTTTTGAGAATAATTTTGAATTTAAAAAAAAAAACATTGAACATTTTTTTTTTATATTATAATTATTACCACATGTAATTAAACTAGAAAAAGCCTCTTTTCGGTAGAGTATCTTTGATAAAAAAAAAATTTAATTTTTTTTTTTTACGATAAAGCTTTGTTTACCAATAGATAGTGACTCTTTTTGAGAATAATTTTGAATTTAAAAAAAAAACATTGAACATTTTTTTTTTATATTATAATTCATACCATATGTAATTAAACTAGAAGAAGCCTCTTTTCGGTAGAGTATCTTTGATAAAAAAAAAATTAAATTTTTTTTTTTTACGATAAAGCTTTGTTTACCACTAGATAGTGACTCTTTTTGAGAATAATTTTGAATTTAAAAAAAAAATTGAACATTTTTTTTTATATTATAATTATTACCACATGTAATTAAACTAGAAAAAGCCTCTTTTTGGTAGAGTATCTTTGATAAAAAAAAAATTTAAATTTTTTTTTTTACGATAAAGCTTTGTTTTCCAATAGATAGTGACTCTTTTTGAGAATAATTTTGAATTTAAAAAAAAACATAAAACATTTTTTTTTTATATTATAATTAATACCACATGTAATTAAACTAGAAGAAGCCTCTTTTTGGTAGAGTATCTTTGATAAAAAAAAAATTTAATTTTTTTTTTTTACGATAAAGCTTTGTTTACCAATAGATAGTGACTCTTTTTGAGAATAATTTTGAATTTTTAAAAAAAACATTGAACATTTTTTTTTTATATTATAATTAATACCACATGTAACTAAACTAGAAGAAGCCTCTTTTTGGTAGAGTTTCTTTGATAAAAAAAAAAATTAATTTTTTTTTCACGATAAAGCTTTGTTTACCAATAGATAGTGACTCTTTTTGAGAATAATTTTGAATTTAAAAAAAAAAAATTGAAGATTTTTTTTTTATATTATAATTAATACCACATGTAATTAAACTAGAAGAAGCCTCTTTTTGGTAGAGTATCTTTGATAAAACAAAAATTTAATTTTTTTTTTTTACGATAAAGCTTTGTTTACCAATAGATAGTGACACTTTTTGAGAATAATTTTGAATTTTAAAAAAAAACATTGAACATTTTTTTTTTTAAATTATAATTAATACCACATGTAACTAAACTAGAAGAAGCCTCTTTTTGGTAGAGTATCTTT
The DNA here is from genome assembly GCA_963556175.1 of Tipula confusa. Lineage (NCBI taxonomy): Eukaryota > Metazoa > Arthropoda > Insecta > Diptera > Tipulidae > Tipula > Tipula confusa. Next base: position 222,839 of record CAUVYK010000371.1, on the reverse strand, counting down.
GATAAAAAAAAAATTAATTTTTTTTTTTACGATAAAGCTTTGTTTACCAATAGATAGTGACTCTTTTTGAGAATAATTTTGAATTTAAAAAAAAAACATTGAACATTTTTTTTTTATATTATAATTATTACCACATGTAATTAAACTAGAAAAAGCCTCTTTTCGGTAGAGTATCTTTGATAAAAAAAAAATTTAATTTTTTTTTTTTACGATAAAGCTTTGTTTACCAATAGATAGTGACTCTTTTTGAGAATAATTTTGAATTTTAAAAAAAAACATAAAACATTTTTTTTTTATATTATAATTAATACCACATGTAATTAAACTAGAAGAAGCCTCTTTTTGGTAGAGTATCTTTGATAAAAAAAAAATTTAATTTTTTTTTTTACGATAAAGCTTTGTTTACCAATAGATAGTGACTCTTTTTGAGAATAATTTTGAATTTTTAAAAAAAACATTGAACATTTTTTTTTTATATTATAATTAATACCACATGTAACTAAACTAGAAGAAGCCTCTTTTTGGTAGAGTTTCTTTGATAAAAAAAAAATTAATTTTTTTTTTACGATAAAGCTTTGTTTACCAATAGATAGTGACTCTTTTTGAGAATAATTTTGAATTTTAAAAAAAACCATTGAACATTTTTTTTTTATATTATAATTAATACCACATGTAATTAAACTAGAAGAAGCCTCTTTTTGGTAGAGTATCTTTGATAAAACAAAAATTTAATTTTTTTTTTTTACGATAAAGCTTTGTTTACCAATAGATAGTGACACTTTTTGAGAATAATTTTGAATTTTCAAAAAAAAACATTGAACATTTTGTTTTTATATTATAATTAATACCACATGTAACTAAACTAGAAGAAGCCTCTTTTTGGTAGAGTATCTTTGATAAAAAAAAAATTAATTTTTTTTTTTACGATAAAGCTTTGTTTACCAATAGATAGTGACTCTTTTTGAGAATAATTTTGAATTTAAAAAAAAAACATTGAACATTTTTTTTTTATATTATAATTATTACCACATGTAATTAAACTAGAAAAAGCCTCTTTTCGGTAGAGTATCTTTGATAAAAAAAAAATTTAATTTTTTTTTTTTACGATAAAGCTTTGTTTACCAATAGATAGTGACTCTTTTTGAGAATAATTTTGAATTTTAAAAAAAAACATTGAACATTTTTTTTTTATATTATAATTAATACCACATGTAATTAAACTAGAAGAAGCCTCTTTTTGGTAGAGTATCTTTGATAAAAAAAAAATTTAATTTTTTTTTTCACGATAAAGCTTTGTTTACCAATAGATAGTGACTCTTTTTGAGAATAATTTTGAATTTAAAAAAAAAACATTGAACATTGAATAATTAATTAATTTATTTATTGATTTGTAAGCTACAATGTTTTAATTTAATTATTAGTTAATTTATTTTTTAATCTTTAAATTCTTACAATTCTTAGATACAGAATTGTATGGTCATTGGAAAAAATATGAGAATATTGAAAAGTTGCAGATCGGTATAGAAAGCTATAGCACTAACTTGTTTATTACTTCAAGCAGTTTTTTGTTTTTTGATGGACTATCGTCCATCAAAAATTATTTATTAAATAATTAATTTATTTATTTATGTAATTTTGAAAATATTAAGACTATGAAGACTGGTTAAGAAAGCTTAAGCAACAACTCGTTTATTACTTTAAGCGGTTTTTTGTTTTTTGATGGACTATCGTCCATCAAAAATTATTTATTAAATAATTAATTTATTTATTAATTTAATTTTGAAAATATTAAGATGTTGAAAATTGGACTATCGTCCATTAAAAATTATTTATTTATCAATTAAATTATTTTTTTTTTAATTTGTAAGCAAAAAGTTTAAAATCTTTTTTAAAACAATTTATAGACAACAAAAGAGCTGTCGATTAAGATATCAAACTTTTGAATCGGTTGATAATCTTTGCCGTTTATTCAACTTTATATGAGCTTCAAAGTAGTTTATAATAAATGTATCCATACCGAAAAACTATTTTTTTTAACCAAATGTTATAATTTTCATAATCAATATTTATGCGTAGTAGCATTACTTTTGATTAAGATATCAAAGTTTTGAATCGGTCAGTAACTTTTACTTTTATGGACTATCGTCCATCAAAAAATAATTTATTTATCAATTAATTTATTTTTTTTTAATTTGTAAGCAAAAAGTTTAAAATCTTTTTTAATACAATTTATAGACAACAAAAGAGCTGTCGATTAAGATATCAAACTTAAACATCGGTTGATAATCTTTGCCGTTTATTCAACTTTATATGAGCTTCAAAGTAGTTTATAATAAATGTATCCATATCGAAAAACTATTTTTTTAAACTTAATGTTATAATTTTTATAATCAATATTTATGCGTAGTAGCATGGCTTTTGATTAAGATATCAAACTTTTGAATCGGTCAGTAACTTTGACTTTTATGGACTATCGTCCATCAAAAAATAATTTATTTATCAATTAAATTATTTTTTTTTAATTTATAAGCAAAAATCTTAAAATCTTTTTTAATACAATTTATAGACAACAAAAGAGCTGTCGATTAAGATATCAAACTTAAAAATCGGTTGATAATCTTTGCCGTTTATTCAACTTTATATGAGCTTCAAAGTAGTTTATAATAAATGTATCCATACCGAAAAACTATTTTTTTAAACAAAATGTTATAATTTTCATAATTAATATTTATGCGTAGTAGCATGGCTTTTGATTGAGATATCAAACTTTTGAATCGGTCAGTAACTTTTACTTTTATGGACTATCGTCCATCAAAAAATAATTTATTTATCAATTAAATTATTTTTTTTTAATTTATAAGCAAAAAAATTAAAATCTTTTTTAATACAATTTATAGACAACAAAAGAGCTGTCGATTAAGATATCAAACTTAAAAATCGGTTGATAATCTTTGCCGTTTATTCAACTTTATATGAGCTTCAAAGTAGTTTATAATAAATGTATCCTTACCGAAAAACTATTTTTTTAAACCAAATGTTATAATTTTCATAATCAATATTTATGCGTAGTAGCATGGCTTTTGATTAAGATATCAAAGTTTTGAATCGGTCAGTAACTTTTACTTTTATGGACTATCGTCCATCAAAAAATAATTTATTTATCAATTAAATTATTTTTTTTTAATTTATAAGCAAAAAAATTAAAATCTTTTTTAATACAATTTATAGACAACAAAAGAGCTGTCGAATAAGATATCAAACTTAAAAATCGGTTGATAATCTTTGCCGTTTATTCAACTTTATATGAGCTTCAAAGTAGTTTATAATAAATGTATCCATACCGAAAAACTATTTTTTTAAACAAAATGTTATAATTTTCATAATTAATATTTATGCGTAGTAGCATGGCTTTTGATTGAGATATCAAACTTTTGAATCGGTCAGTAACTTTTACTTTTATGGACTATCGTCCATCAAAAAATAATTTATTTATCAATTAAATTATTTTTTTTTAATTTATAAGCAAAAAAATTAAAATCTTTTTTAATACAATTTATAGACAACAAAAGAGCTGTCGATTAAGATATCAAACTTTTGAATCGGTTGATAATCTTTGCCGTTTATTCAACTTTATATGAGCTTCAAAGTAGTTTATAATAAATGTATCCTTACCGAAGAACTATTTTTTTAAACCAAATGTTATAATTTTCATAATCAATATTTATGCGTAGTAGCATGGCTTTTGATTAAGATATCAAAGTTTTGAATCGGTCAGTAACTTTTACTTTTATGGACTATCGTCCATCAAAAAATAATTTATTTATCAATTAAATTATTTTTTTTTAATTTATAAGCAAAAATCTTAAAATCTTTTTTAATACAATTTATAGACAACAAAAGAGCTGTCGATTAAGATACCAAACATAAAAATCGGTTGATAATCTTTGCAATTTATTCAACTTTATATGAGCTTCAAAGTAGTTTATAATAAATGTATCCATACCGAAAAACTATTTTTTTAAACAAAATGTTATAATTTTCATAATTAATATTTATGCGTAGTAGCATGGCTTTTGATTGAGATATCAAACTTTTGAATCGGTCAGTAACTTTTACTTTTATGGACTATCGTCCATCAAAAAATAATTTATTTATCAATTAAATTATTTTTTTTTAATTTATAAGCAAAAAAATTAAAATCTTTTTTAATACAATTTATTGACAACAAAAGAGCTGTCGATTAAGATATCAAACTTAAAAATCGGTTGATAATCTTTGCCGTTTATTCAACTTTATATGAGCTTCAAAGTAGTTTATAATAAATGTATCCATACCGAAAAACTATTTTTTTAAACAAAATGTTATAATTTTCATAATTAATATTTATGCGTAGTAGCATGGCTTTTGATTGAGATATCAAACTTTTGAATCGGTCAGTAACTTTTACTTTTATGGACTATCGTCCATCAAAAAATAATTTATTTATCAATTAAATTATTTTTTTTTAATTTATAAGCAAAAAAATTAAAATCTTTTTTAATACAATTTATAGACAAGTAAAGAGCTGTCGATTAAGATATCAAACTTAAAAATCGGTTGATAATCTTTGCCGTTTATTCAACTTTATATGAGCTTCAAAGTAGTTTATAATAAATGTATCCTTACCGAAAAACTATTTTTTTAAACCAAATGTTATAATTTTCATAATCAATATTTATGCGTAGTAGCATGGCTTTTGATTAAGATATCAAAGTTTTGAATCGGTCAGTAACTTTTACTTTTATGGACTATCGTCCATCAAAAAATAATTTATTTATCAATTAAATTTTTTTTTTTTAATTTATAAGCAAAAAAATTAAAATCTTTTTTAATACAATTTATAGACAACAATGATTAAGCTTTGTTTACCAATAGATAGTGACTCTTTTTGAGAATAATTTTGAATTTTAAAAAAAAACAAAACATTTTTTTTTTATATTATAATTAATACCACATGTAATTAAACTAGAAGAAGCCTCTTTTTGGTAGAGTATCTTTGATAAAAAAAAAATTTAATTTTTTTTTTTTACGATAAAGCTTTGTTTACCAATAGATAGTGACTCTTTTTGAGAATAATTTTGAATTTAAAAAAAAAACATTGAACATTTTTTTTTTATATTATAATTATTACCACATGTAATTAAACTAGAAAAAGCCTCTTTTCGGTAGAGTATCTTTGATAAAAAAAAAATTTTTTTTTTTTTTTACGATAAAGCTTTGTTTACCAATAGATAGTGACTCTTTTTGAGAATAATTTTGAATTTTAAAAAAAAACATTGAACATTTTTTTTTTATATTATAATTAATACCACATGTAATTAAACTAGAAGAAGCCTCTTTTTGGTAGAGTATCTTTGATAAAAAAAAAATTTAATTTTTTTTTTCACGATAAAGCTTTGTTTACCAATAGATAGTGACTCTTTTTGAGAATAATTTTGAATTTTAAAAAAAAACATTGAACATTTTTTTTTTATATTATAATTAATACCACATGTAATTAAACTAGAAGAAGCCTCTTTTCGGTAGAGTATCTTTGATAAAAAAAAAATTAAATTTTTTTTTTTACTATAAAGCTTTGTTTACCACTAGATAGTGACTCTTTTTGAGAATAATTTTGAATTTAAAAAAAAAACATTGAACATTTTATTTTTAATCAATTTATAGACAACAAAAGAGCTGTCGATTAAGATATCAAACTTAAAAATCGGTTGATAATCTTTGCCGTTTATTCAACTTTATATGAGCTTCAAAGTAGTTTATAATAAATGTATCCATACCGAAAAACTATTTTTTTAAACCAAATGTTATAATTTTCATAATCAATATTTATGCGTAGTAGCATGGCTTTTGATTAAGATATCAAACTTTTGAATCGGTCAATAACTTTGACTTTTATGGACTATCGTCCATCAAAAAATAATTTATTTATCAATTAAATTATTTTTTTTTAATTTATAAGCAAAAAAATTAAAATCTTTTTTAATACAATTTATAGACAACAAAAGAGCTGTCGATTAAGATATCAAACTTAAATATCGGTTGATAATCTTTGCCGTTTATTCAACTTTATATGAGCTTCAAAGTAGTTTATAATAAATGTATCCATACCGAAAAATTATTTTTTAAAACCAAATGTTATAATTTTTATAATCAATATTTATGCGTAGTAGCATGGCTTTTGATTGAGATATCAAACTTTTGAATCGGTCAGTAACTTTGACTTTTATGGACTATCGTCCATCAAAAAATAATTTATTTATCAATTAAATTATTTTTTTTTAATTTATAAGCAAAAAGTTTAAAATCTTTTTTAATACAATTTATAGACAACAAAAGAGCTGTCGATTAAGATATCAAACTTAAAAATCGGTTGATAATCTTTGCCGTTTATTCAACTTTATATGAGCTTCAAAGTAGTTTATAATAAATGTATCCATACCGAAAAACTATTTTTTTAAACCAAATGTTATAATTTTCATAATCAATATTTATGCGTAGTAGCATGGCTTTTGATTAAGATATCAAACTTTTGAATCGGTCAATAACTTTGACTTTTATGGACTATCGTCCATCAAAAAATAATTTATTTATCAATTAAATTATTTTTTTTTAATTTATAAGCAAAAAAATTAAAATCTTTTTTAATACAATTTATAGACAACAAAAGAGCTGTCGATTAAGATATCAAACTTAAATATCGGTTGATAATCTTTGCCGTTTATTCAACTTTATATGAGCTTCAAAGTAGTTTATAATAAATGTATCCATACCGAAAAATTATTTTTTAATTTAATTTTTTTTTTATCAAAGATACTCTACCGAAAAGAGGCTTCTTCTAGTTTAATTACATGTGGTATGAATTATAATATAAAAAAAAATGTTCAATGTTTTTTTTTTAAATTCAAAATTATTCTCAAAAAGAGTCACTATCTATTGGTAAACAAAGCTTTATGGTAAAAAAAAAAATTATATTTTTTTTTTATCAAAGATACTTTACCAAAAAGAGGCTTCTTCTAGTTTAATTACATGTGGTATTAATTATAATATAAAAAAAAAATGTTCAATGTTTTTTTTTTAAATTCAAAATTATTCTCAAAAAGAGTCACTATCTATTGGTAAACAAAGCTTTATCGTAAAAAAAAAAAATTAAATTTTTTTTTTATCAAAGATACTCTACCGAAAAGAGGCTTCTTCTAGTTTAATTACATGTGGTATTAATTATAATATAAAAAAAAAATTATAAAAAAGTACGGTCCCTTTTGTTTTTTGTGTCTCTCCCTTACTTGTAGAGAAGAAAAATTAAATAAAATAAAAAAAATAAAAATTTATAAATAAACAAAATTACCTTGGATTAGGCAATATAAGTTTAAAGAAAATATTTTTATTATTATTTGACCGTGTTAACGGAACAAATACATATCTATAATAATAAATGCTCATGTACTATTAGGTTGTTGTGAGAATTTCAATTTATTATGAAAACACAAAATTCAAAATCACAAATAAAATTAAAAACATGAATTTTGCGCCTTCAATATGAAATAATATTACGAATATACGTATATTAACAATTCAATTGAATTAATTTGAAAATAAACAAATAAAATTATTATAATAAAATTTATTCATAAATCTTTAAAGTTTTATGGAAAAAAATCATTTACATTCTGGTTGATCCTGCCAGTAGTTATATGCTTGTCTCAAAGATTAAGCCATGCATGTCTAAGTACACACTCTCGAATAGTGAAACCGCAAAAGGCTCAGTATATCAGTTATGATTTATTAGATCGTATACATAGT
>CAUVYK010000371.1:180000-192500 GCA_963556175.1 Tipula confusa | reverse complement strand
CAAAAGAGCTGTCGATTAAGATATCAAACTTAAAAATCGGTTGATAATCTTTGCCGTTTATTCAACTTTATATGAGCTTCAAAGTAGTTTATAATAAATGTATCCATACCGAAAAACTATTTTTTTAAACCAAATGTTATAATTTTCATAATCAATATTTATGCGTAGTAGCATGGCTTTTGATTAAGATATCAAACTTTTGAATCGGTCAATAACTTTGACTTTTATGGACTATCGTCCATCAAAAAATAATTTATTTATCAATTAAATTATTTTTTTTTAATTTATAAGCAAAAAAATTAAAATCTTTTTTAATACAATTTATAGACAACAAAAGAGCTGTCGATTAAGATATCAAACTTAAAAATTGGTTGATAATCTTTGCCGTTTATTCAACTTTATATGAGCTTCAAAGTAGTTTATAATAAATGTATCCATACCGAAAAACTATTTTTTTTAACCAAATGTTATAATTTTCATAATCAATATTTATGCGTAGTAGCATGGCTTTTGATTAAGATATCAAACTTTTAAATCGGTCAGTAACTTTGACTTTTATGGACTATCGTCCATCAAAAAATAATTTATTTATCAATTAAAATATTTTTTTTTAATTTATAAGCAAAAAGTTTAAAATCTTTTTTAATACAATTTATTGACAAGAAAAGAGCTGTCGATTAAGATATCAAACTTAAAAATCGGTTGATAATCTTTGCCGTTTATTCAACTTTATATGAGCTTCAAAGTAGTTTATAATAAATGTATCCTTACCGAAAAACTATTTTTTTAAACCAAATGTTATAATTTTCATAATCAATATTTATGCGTAGTAGCATGGCTTTTGATTAAGATATCAAAGTTTTGAATCGGTCAGTAACTTTTACTTTTATGGACTATCGTCCATCAAAAAATAATTTATTTATCAATTAAATTATTTTTTTTTAATTTATAAGCAAAAATCTTAAAATCTTTTTTAATACAATTTATAGACAACAAAAGAGCTGTCGATTAAGATATCAAACTTAAAAATCGGTTGATAATCTTTGCCGTTTATTCAACTTTATATGAGCTTCAAAGTAGTTTATAATAAATGTATCCATATCGAAAAACTATTTTTTTAAACTAAATGTTATAATTTTTATAATCAATATTTATGCGTAGTAGCATGGCTTTTGATTAAGATATCAAACTTTTGAATCGGTCAGTAACTTTGACTTTTATGGACTATCGTCCATCAAAAAATAATTTATTTATCAATTAAATTATTTTTTTTTAATTTATAAGCAAAAAAATTAAAATCTTTTTTAATACAATTTATAGACAACAAAAGAGCTGTCGATTAAGATATCAAACTTAAAAATCGGTTGATAATCTTTGCCGTTTATTCAACTTTATATGAGCTTCAAAGTAGTTTATAATAAATGTATCCATACCGAAAAACTATTTTTTTAAACCAAATGTTATAATTTTCATAATCAATATTTATGCGTAGTAGCATGGCTTTTGATTAAGATATCAAACTTTTGAATCGGTCAATAACTTTGACTTTTATGGACTATCGTCCATCAAAAAATAATTTATTTATCAATTAAATTATTTTTTTTTAATTTATAAGCAAAAAGTTTCTTTTTTAATACAATTTATAGACAACAAAAGAGCTGTCGATTAAGATATCAAACTTAAAAATCGGTTGATAATCTTTGCCGTTTATTCAACTTTATATGAGCTTCAAAGTAGTTTATAATAAATGTATCCTTACCGAAAAACTATTTTTTTAAACCAAATGTTATAATTTTCATAATAAATATTTATGCGTAGTAGCATGGCTTTTGATTAAGATATCAAACTTTTGAATCGGTCAATAACTTTGACTTTTATGGACTATCGTCCATCAAAAAATAATTTATTTATCAATTAAATTATTTTTTTTTAATTTATAAGCAAAAAGTTTAAAATCTTTTTTAATACAATTTATTGACAACAAAAGAGCTGTTGATTAAGATATCAAACTAAAAATCGGTTGATAATCTTTGCCGTTTATTCAACTTTATATGAGCTTCAAAGTAGTTTATAATAAATGTATCCTTACCGAAAAACTATTTTTTTAAACCAAATGTTATAATTTTCATAATCAATATTTATGCGTAGTAGCATGGCTTTTGATTAAGATATCAAACTTTTGAATCGGTCAATAACTTTGACTTTTATGGACTATCGTCCATCAAAAAATAATTTATTTATCAATTAAATTATTTTTTTTTAATTTATAAGCAAAAAAATTAAAATCTTTTTTAATACAATTTATAGACAACAAAAGAGCTGTCGATTAAGATATCAAACTTAAAAATCGGTTGATAATCTTTGCCGTTTATTCAACTTTATATGAGCTTCAAAGTAGTTTATAATAAATGTATCCATACCGAAAAACTATTTTTTTTAACCAAATGTTATAATTTTCATAATTAATATTCATGCGTAGTAGCATGGCTTTTGATTGAGATATCAAACTTTTGAATCGGTCAGTAACTTTTACTTTTATGGACTATCGTCCATCAAAAAATAATTTATTTATCAATTAAATTATTTTTTTTTAATTTATAAGCAAAAAGTTTAAAATCTTTTTTAATACAATTTATAGACAACAAAAGAGCTGTCGATTAAGATATCAAACTTAAAAATCGGTTGATAATCTTTGCCGTTTATTCAACTTTATATGAGCTTCAAAGTAGTTTATAATAAATGTATCCATACCGAAAAACTATTTTTTTAAACCAAATGTTATAATTTTCATAATCAATATTTATGCGTAGTAGCATGGCTTTTGATTAAGATATCAAACTTTTGAATCGGTCAATAACTTTGACTTTTATGGACTATCGTCCATCAAAAAATAATTTATTTATCAATTAAATTATTTTTTTTTAATTTATAAGCAAAAAAATTAAAATCATTTTTAATACAATTTATAGACAACAAAAGAGCTGTCGATTAAGATATCAAACTTAAAAATCGGTTGATAATCTTTGCCGTTTATTCAACTTTATATGAGCTTCAAAGTAGTTTATAATAAATGTATCCTTACCGAAAAACTATTTTTTTAAACCAAATGTTATAATTTTCATAATCAATATTTATGCGTAGTAGCATGGCTTTTGATTAAGATATCAAACTTTTAAATCGGTCAGTAACTTTGACTTTTATGGACTATCGTCCATCAAAAAATAATTTATTTATCAATTAAATTATTTTTTTTAAATTTATAAGCAAAAAGTTTAAAATCTTTTTTAATACAATTTATAGACAACAAAAGAGCTGTCGATTAAGATATCAAACTTAAAAATCGGTTGATAATCTTTGCCGTTTATTCAACTTTATATGAGCTTCAAAGTAGTTTATAATAAATGTATCCTTACCGAAAAACTATTTTTTTAAACCAAATGTTATAATTTTCATAATCAATATTTATGCGTAGTAGCATGGCTTTTGATTAAGATATCAAAGTTTTGAATCGGTCAGTAACTTTTACTTTTATGGACTATCGTCCATCAAAAAATAATTTATTTATCAATTAAATTATTTTTTTTTAATTTATAAGCAAAAAAATTAAAATCTTTTTTAATACAATTTATAGACAACAAAAGAGCTGTCGATTAAGATATAAAACTTAAAAATCGGTTGATAATCTTTGCCGTTTATTCAATTTTATATGAGCTTCAAAGTAGTTTATAATAAATGTATCCATACCGAAAAACTATTTTTTTAAACAAAATGTTATAATTTTCATAATTAATATTCATGCGTAGTAGCATGGCTTTTGATTGAGATATCAAACTTTTGAATCGGTCAGTAACTTTTACTTTTATGGACTATCGTCCATCAAAAAATAATTTATTTATCAATTAAATTATTTTTTTTTAATTTATAAGCAAAAAGTTTAAAATCTTTTTTAATACAATTTATAGACAACAAAAGAGCTGTCGATTAAGATATCAAACTTAAAAATCGGTTGATAATCTTTGCCGTTTATTCAACTTTATATGAGCTTCAAAGTAGTTTATAATAAATGTATCCTTACCGAAAAACTATTTTTTTAAACCAAATGTTATAATTTTCATAACCAATATTTATGCGTAGTAGCATGGCTTTTGATTAAGATATCAAAGTTTTGAATCGGTCAGTAACTTTTACTTTTATGGACTATCGTCCATCAAAAAATAATTTATTTATCAATTAAATTATTTTTTTTTAATTTATAAGCAAAAAAATTAAAATCTTTTTTAATACAATTTATAGACAACAAAAGAGCTGTCGATTAAGATATCAAACTTAAAAATCGGTTGATAATCTTTGCCGTTTATTCAACTTTATATGAGCTTCAAAGTAGTTTATAATAAATGTATCCATACCGAAAAACTATTTTTTTAAACAAAATGTTATAATTTTCATAATTAATATTTATGCGTAGTAGCATGGCTTTTGATTGAGATATCAAACTTTTGAATCGGTCAGTAACTTTTACTTTTATGGACTATCGTCCATCAAAAAATAATTTATTTATCAATTAAATTATTTTTTTTTAATTTATAAGCAAAAAAATTAAAATCTTTTTTAATACAATTTATAGACAACAAAAGAGCTGTCGATTAAGATATCAAACTTAAAAATCGGTTGATAATCTTTGCCGTTTATTCAACTTTATATGAGCTTCAAAGTAGTTTATAATAAATGTATCCTTACCGAAAAACTATTTTTTTAAACCAAATGTTATAATTTTCATAATTAATATTTATGCGTAGTAGCATGGCTTTTGATTGAGATATCAAACTTTTGAATCGGTCAGTAACTTTTACTTTTATGGACTATCGTCCATCAAAAAATAATTTATTTATCAATTAAATTATTTTTTTTTAATTTATAAGCAAAAAAATTAAAATCTTTTTTAATACAATTTATAGACAACAAAAGAGCTGTCGATTAAGATATCAAACTTTTGAATCGGTTGATAATCTTTGCCGTTTATTCAACTTTATATGAGCTTCAAAGTAGTTTATAATAAATGTATCCTTACCGAAAAACTATTTTTTTAAACCAAATGTTATAATTTTCATAATCAATATTTATGCGTAGTAGCATGGCTTTTGATTAAGATATCAAAGTTTTGAATCGGTCAGTAACTTTTACTTTTATGGACTATCGTCCATCAAAAAATAATTTATTTATCAATTAAATTATTTTTTTTTAATTTATAAGCAAAAAAATTAAAATCTTTTTTTTAATACAATTTATAGACAACAAAAGAGCTGTCGATTAAGATATCAAACTTAAAAATCGGTTGATAATCTTTGCCGTTTATTCAACTTTATATGAGCTTCAAAGTAGTTTATAATAAATGTATCCTTACCGAAAAATTATTTTTTTAAACCAAATGTAATTTTCATAATCAATATTTATGCGTAGTAGCATTACTTTTGATTAAGATATCAAACTTTTGAATCGGTCAGTAACTTTGACTTTTATGGACTATCGTCCATCAAAAAATAATTTATTTATCAATTAAATTATTTTTTTTTAATTTATAAGCAAAAAAATTAAAATCTTTTTTAATACAATTTATAGACAACAAAAGAGCTGTCGATTAAGATATCAAACTTAAAAATCGGTTGATAATCTTTGCCGTTTATTCAACTTTATATGAGCTTCAAAGTAGTTTATAATAAATGTATCCATACCGAAAAACTATTTTTTTTAACCAAATGTTATAATTTTCATAATTAATATTTATGCGTAGTAGCATGGCTTTTGATTGAGATATCAAACTTTTGAATCGGTTAGTAACTTTTACTTTTATGGACTATCGTCCATCAAAAAATAATTTATTTATCAATTAAATTATTTTTTTTTAATTTATAAGCAAAAAAATTAAAATCTTTTTTAATACAATTTATAGACAACAAAAGAGCTGTCGATTAAGTTATCAAACTTAAAAATCGGTTGATAATCTTTGCCGTTTATTCAACTTTATATGAGCTTCAAAGTAGTTTATAATAAATGTATCCATACCGAAAAACTATTTTTTTAAACCAAATGTCATAATTTTCATAATCAATATTTATGCGTAGTAGCATGGCTTTTGATTAAGATATCAAACTTTTGAATCGGTCAATAACTTTGACTTTTATGGACTATCGTCCATCAAAAAATAATTTATTTATCAATTAAATTATTTTTTTTTAATTTATAAGCAAAAAAATTAAAATCTTTTTTAATACAATTTATAGACAACAAAAGAGCTGTCGATTAAGATATCAAACTTTTGAATCGGTCAGTAACTTTGACTTTTATGGACTATCGTCCATCAAAAAATAATTTATTTATCAATTAAATTATTTTTTTTTAATTTATAAGCAAAAAAATTAAAATCTTTTTTATTACAATTTATAGACAACAAAAGAGCTGTCGATTAAGATATCAAACTTAAAAATCGGTTGATAATCTTTGCCGTTTATTCAACTTTATATGAGCTTCAAAGTAGTTTATAATAAATGTATCCATACCGAAAAACTATTTTTTTAAACAAAATGTTATAATTTTCATAATCAATATTTATGCGTAGTAGCATGGCTTTTGATTAAGATATCAAAGTTTTGAATCGGTCAGTAACTTTTACTTTTATGGACTATCGTCCATCAAAAAATAATTTATTTATCAATTAAATTATTTTTTTTTAATTTATAAGCAAAAAAATTAAAATCTTTTTTAATACAATTTATTGACAACAAAAGAGCTGTCGATTAAGATAAATTATTGAAACCATCAAAAATTATTTATTAAATAATTAATTTATTTATTTATTTAATTTTGAAAATATTAAGATGTTGAAAATTGGACTATCGTCCATCAAAAATTATTTATTTATCAATTAAACTATTTTTTTTTTAATTTGTAAGCAAAAAGTTTAAAATCTTTTTTAAAAAAATTTATAGACAACAAAAGAGCTGTCGATTAAGATATCAAACTTTTGAATCGGTCAATAACTTTGACTTTTATGGACTATCGTCCATCAAAAAATAATTTATTTATCAATTAAATTATTTTTTTTTAATTTATAAGCAAAAATCTTAAAATCTTTTTTAATACAATTTATAGACAACAAAAGAGCTGTCGATTAAGATATCAAACTTAAAAATCGGTTGATAATCTTTGCCGTTTATTCAACTTTATATGAGCTTCAAAGTAGTTTATAATAAATGTATCCATACCGAAAAACTATTTTTTTTAACCAAATGTTATAATTTTCATAATTAATATTCATGCGTAGTAGCATGGCTTTTGATTGAGATATCAAACTTTTGAATCGGTCAGTAACTTTTACTTTTATGGACTATCGTCCATCAAAAAATAATTTATTTATCAATTAAATTATTTTTTTTTAATTTATAAGCAAAAAGTTTAAAATCTTTTTTAATACAATTTATAGACAACAAAAGAGCTGTCGATTAAGATATCAAACTTAAAAATCGGTTGATAATCTTTGCCGTTTATTCAACTTTATATGAGCTTCAAAGTAGTTTATAATAAATGTATCCATACCGAAAAACTATTTTTTTAAACCAAATGTTATAATTTTCATAATCAATATTTATGCGTAGTAGCATGGCTTTTGATTAAGATATCAAACTTTTGAATCGGTCAATAACTTTGACTTTTATGGACTATCGTCCATCAAAAAATAATTTATTTATCAATTAAATTATTTTTTTTTAATTTATAAGCAAAAAAATTAAAATCTTTTTTAATACAATTTATAGACAACAAAAGAGCTGTCGATTAAGATATCAAACTTAAAAATCGGTTGATAATCTTTGCCGTTTATTCAACTTTATATGAGCTTCAAAGTAGTTTATAATAAATGTATCCATACCGAAAAACTATTTTTTTAAACCAAATGTTATAATTTTCATAATCAATATTTATGCGTAGTAGCATGGCTTTTGATTAAGATATCAAACTTTTGAATCGGTCAATAACTTTTACTTTTATGGACTATGGTCCATCAAAAAATAATTTATTTATCAATTAAATTATTTTTTTTTAATTTATAAGCAAAAATCTTAAAATCTTTTTTAATACAATTTATAGACAACAAAAGAGCTGTCGATTAAGATATCAAACTTAAAAATCGGTTGATAATCTTTGCCGTTTATTCAACTTTATATGAGCTTCAAAGTAGTTTATAATAAATGTATCCATACCGAAAAACTATTTTTTTAAACAAAATGTTATAATTTTCATAATTAATATTTATGCGTAGTAGCATGGCTTTTGATTGAGATATCAAACTTTTGAATCGGTCAGTAACTTTTACTTTTATGGACTATCGTCCATCAAAAAATAATTTATTTATCAATTAAATTATTTTTTTTTAATTTGTAAGCAAAAAAATTAAAATCTTTTTTAATACAATTTATAGACAACAAAAGAGCTGTCGATTAAGGTATCAAACTTAAAAATCGGTTGATAATCTTTGCCGTTTATTCAACTTTATATGAGCTTCAAAGTAGTTTATAATAAATGTATCCATACCGAAAAACTATTTTTTTAAACAAAATGTTATAATTTTCATAATCAATATTTATGCGTAGTAGCATGGCTTTTGATTAAGATATCAAACTTTTGAATCGGTCAATAACTTTGACTTTTATTGACTATCGTCCATCAAAAAATAATTTATTTATCAATTAAATTATTTTTTTTTAATTTATAAGCAAAAAGTTTAAAATCTTTTTTAATACAATTTATAGACAACAAAAGAGCTGTCGATTAAGATATCAAACTTAAAAATCGGTTGATAATCTTTGCCGTTTATTCAACTTTATATGAGCTTCAAAGTAGTTTATAATAAATGTATCCATACCGAAAAACTATTTTTTTAAACCAAATGTTATAATTTTCATAATTAATATTTATGCGTAGTAGCATGGCTTTTGATTAAGATATCAAACTTTTGAATCGGTCAATAACTTTGACTTTTATGGACTATCGTCCATCAAAAAATAATTTATTTATCAATTAAATTATTTTTTTTTAATTTATAAGCAAAAAAATTAAAATCTTTTTTAATACAATTTATAGACAACAAAAGAGCTGTCGATTAAGATATCAAACTTAAAAATCGGTTGATAATCTTTGCCGTTTATTCAACTTTATATGAGCTTCAAAGTAGTTTATAATAAATGTATCCATACCGAAAAACTATTTTTTTAAACCAAATGTTATAATTTTCATAATCAATATTTATGCGTAGTAGCATGGCTTTTGATTAAGATATCAAACTTTTGAATCGGTCAATAACTTTTACTTTTATGGACTATCGTCCATCAAAAAATAATTTATTTATCAATTAAATTATTTTTTTTTAATTTGTAAGCAAAAATCTTAAAATCTTTTTTAATACAATTTATAGACAACAAAAGAGCTGTCGATTAAGATATCAAACTTAAAAATCGGTTGATAATCTTTGCCGTTTATTCAACTTTATATGAGCTTCAAAGTAGTTTATAATAAATGTATCCATACCGAAAAACTATTTTTTTTAACCAAATGTTATAATTTTCATAATTAATATTCATGCGTAGTAGCATGGCTTTTGATTGAGATATCAAACTTTTGAATCGGTCAGTAACTTTTACTTTTATGGACTATCGTCCATCAAAAAATAATTTATTTATCAATTAAATTATTTTTTTTTAATTTATAAGCAAAAAGTTTAAAATCTTTTTTAATACAATTTATAGACAACAAAAGAGCTGTCGATTAAGATATCAAACTTAAAAATCGGTTGATAATCTTTGCCGTTTATTCAACTTTATATGAGCTTCAAAGTAGTTTATAATAAATGTATCCATACCGAAAAACTATTTTTTTAAACCAAATGTTATAATTTTCATAATCAATATTTATGCGTAGTAGCATGGCTTTTGATTAAGATATCAAACTTTTGAATCGGTCAATAACTTTGACTTTTATGGACTATCGTCCATCAAAAAATAATTTATTTATCAATTAAATTATTTTTTTTTAATTTATAAGCAAAAAAATTAAAATCTTTTTTAATACAATTTATAGACAACAAAAGAGCTGTCGATTAAGATATCAAACTTAAAAATCGGTTGATAATCTTTGCCGTTTATTCAACTTTATATGAGCTTCAAAGTAGTTTATAATAAATGTATCCATACCGAAAAACTATTTTTTTAAACCAAATGTTATAATTTTCATAATCAATATTAATGCGTAGTAGCATGGCTTTTGATTAAGATATCAAACTTTTGAATCGGTCAATAACTTTTACTTTTATGGACTATGGTCCATCAAAAAATAATTTATTTATCAATTAAATTATTTTTTTTTAATTTATAAGCAAAAATCTTAAAATCTTTTTTAATACAATTTATAGACAACAAAAGAGCTGTCGATTAAGATATCAAACTTAAAAATCGGTTGATAATCTTTGCCGTTTATTCAACTTTATATGAGCTTCAAAGTAGTTTATAATAAATGTATCCATACCGAAAAACTATTTTTTTAAACAAAATGTTATAATTTTCATAATTAATATTTATGCGTAGTAGCATGGCTTTTGATTGAGATATCAAACTTTTGAATCGGTCAGTAACTTTTACTTTTATGGACTATCGTCCATCAAAAAATAATTTATTTATCAATTAAATTATTTTTTTTTAATTTGTAAGCAAAAAAATTAAAATCTTTTTTAATACAATTTATAGACAACAAAAGAGCTGTCGATTAAGGTATCAAACTTAAAAATCGGTTGATAATCTTTGCCGTTTATTCAACTTTATATGAGCTTCAAAGTAGTTTATAATAAATGTATCCATACCGAAAAACTATTTTTTTAAACCAAATGTTATAATTTTCATAATCAATATTTATGCGTAGTAGCATGGCTTTTGATTAAGATATCAAACTTTTGAATCGGTCAATAACTTTGACTTTTATTGACTATCGTCCATCAAAAAATAATTTATTTATCAATTAAATTATTTTTTTTTAATTTATAAGCAAAAAGTTTAAAATCTTTTTTAATACAATTTATAGACAACAAAAGAGCTGTCGATTAAGATATCAAACTTAAAAATCGGTTGATAATCTTTGCCGTTTATTCAACTTTATATGAGCTTCAAAGTAGTTTATAATAAATGTATCCATACCGAAAAACTATTTTTTTAAACCAAATGTTATAATATTTATAATCAATATTTATGCGTAGTAGCATAAAAAACTGCTTGAAGTAATAAACAAGTTAGTGCTATAGCTTTCTATACCGATCTGCAACTTCTCAATATTCTCATATTTTTTCCAATGACCATACAATTCTTTATCTAAGAATTGTAAGAATTTAAAGATTAAAAAATAAATTAACTAATAACTAAATTAAAACATTGTAGCTTACAAATCAATAAATAAATTAATTAATTATTCAATGTTCAATGTTTTTTTTTTATATTCAAAATTATTCTCAAAAAGAGTCACTATCTATTGGTAAACAAAGCTTTATCGTAAAAAAAAAAATTAATTTTTTTTTTATCAAAGATACTCTACCAAAAAGAGGCTTCTTCTAGTTTAGTTACATGTGGTATTAATTATAATATAAAAAAAAAATGTTCAATGTTTTTTTTTAAAATTCAAAATTATTCTCAAAAAGTGTCACTATCTATTGGTAAACAAAGCTTTATCGTAAAAAAAAAAAATTAAATTTTTGTTTTATCAAAGATACTCTACCAAAAAGAGGCTTCTTCTAGTTTAATTACATGTGGTATTAATTATAATATAAAAAAAAAATGTTCAATGTTTTTTTTTTAAATTCAAAATTATTCTCAAAAAGAGTCACTATCTATTGGTAAACAAAGCTTTATCGTAAAAAAAAAATAATTTTTATTTTTATCAAAGAAACTCTACCAAAAAGAGGCTTCTTCTAGTTTAGTTACATGTGGTATTAATTATAATATAAAAAAAAAATGTTCAATGTTTTTTTTAAAAATTCAAAATTATTCTCAAAAAGAGTCACTATCTATTGGTAAACAAAGCTTTATCGTAAAAAAAAAAAATTAAATTTTTTTTTTATCAAAGATACTCTACCAAAAAGAGGCTTCTTCTAGTTTAATTACATGTGGTATTAATTATAATATAAAAAAAAATGTTTTATGTTTTTTTTTAAAATTCAAAATTATTCTCAAAAAGAGTCACTATCTATTGGTAAACAAAGCTTTATCGTAAAAAAAAAAAATTAAATTTTTTTTTTATCAAAGATACTCTACCAAAAAGAGGCTTTTTCTAGTTTAATTACATGTAGTAATAATTATAATATAAAAAAAAATGTTCAATGTTTTTTTTTAAAATTCAAAATTATTCTCAAAAAGAGTCACTATCTATTGGTAAACAAAGCTTTATCGTAAAAAAAAAAATTAATTTTTTTTTTA
>CAUVYK010000371.1:150000-167500 GCA_963556175.1 Tipula confusa | reverse complement strand
TCAATTAAATTATTTTTTTTAATTTATAAGCAAAAAGTTTAAAATCTTTTTTAATACAATTTATTGACAACAAAAGAGCTGTCGATTAAGATATCAAACTTAAAAATCGGTTGATAATCTTTGCCGTTTATTCAACTTTATATGAGCTTCAAAGTAGTTTATAATAAATGTATCCTTACCGAAAAACTATTTTTTTAAACCAAATGTTATAATTTTCATAATCAATATTTATGCGTAGTAGCATGGCTTTTGATTAAGATATCAAAGTTTTGAATCGGTCAGTAACTTTTACTTTTATGGACTATCGTCCATCAAAAAATAATTTATTTATCAATTAAATTATTTTTTTTTAATTTATAAGCAAAAATCTTAAAATCTTTTTTAATACAATTTATAGACAACAAAAGAGCTGTCGATTAAGATATCAAACTTAAAAATCGGTTGATAATCTTTGCCGTTTATTCAACTTTATATGAGCTTCAAAGTAGTTTATAATAAATGTATCCATACCGAAAAACTATTTTTTTAAACCAAATGTTATAATTTTCATAATCAATATTTATGCGTAGTAGCATGGCTTTTGATTAAGATATCAAACTTTTGAATCGGTCAATAACTTTGACTTTTATGGACTATCGTCCATCAAAAAATAATTTATTTATCAATTAAATTATTTTTTTTTAATTTATAAGCAAAAAAATTAAAATCTTTTTTAATACAATTTATAGACAACAAAAGAGCTGTCGATTAAGATATCAAACTTAAAAATCGGTTGATAATCTTTGCCGTTTATTCAACTTTATATGAGCTTCAAAGTAGTTTATAATAAATGTATCCATACCGAAAAACTATTTTTTTAAACAAAATGTTATAATTTTCATAATTAATATTTATGCGTAGTAGCATGGCTTTTGATTGAGATATCAAACTTTTGAATCGGTCAGTAACTTTTACTTTTATGGACTATCGTCCATCAAAAAATAATTTATTTATCAATTAAATTATTTTTTTTTAATTTATAAGCAAAAAAATTAAAATCTTTTTTAATACAATTTATAGACAACAAAAGAGCTGTCGATTAAGTTATCAAACTTAAAAATCGGTTGATAATCTTTGCCGTTTATTCAACTTTATATGAGCTTCAAAGTAGTTTATAATAAATGTATCCATACCGAAAAACTATTTTTTTAAACCAAATGTCATAATTTTCATAATCAATATTTATGCGTAGTAGCATGGCTTTTGATTAAGATATCAAACTTTTGAATCGGTCAATAACTTTGACTTTTATGGACTATCGTCCATCAAAAAATAATTTATTTATCAATTAAATTATTTTTTTTTAATTTATAAGCAAAAAAATTAAAATCTTTTTTAATACAATTTATAGACAACAAAAGAGCTGTCGATTAAGATATCAAACTTAAAAATCGGTTGATAATCTTTGCCGTTCACAATGCTTTGTTTTAATTAGACAGTCGGATTCCCCTGGTCCGTGCCAGTTCTGAATTAATTGTTAAATGATGGTCGTTTAAGGATAAAAATATTTAACCTCATATTTAGCAAGACTATTCCGCAATGGCGACTTGGCGTATTCCTTCGAATCTGAGGATAGTACATATAATACCTTCACTCAAATAAAAAATACTATCAGTCATATTATTACATCCTAATCAAGCCCGAGCCATCTCAATTTTCAGAGCCAATCCTTATCCCGAAGTTACGGATCTAATTTGCCGACTTCCCTTACCTACATTAATCTATCGACTAGAGACTCTTCATCTTGGAGACCAGCTGCGGATATCGGTACGGTCTGTTGAGAATTTGCGTAACCCTTCCATAGATTTTCAAGGTCCGAAGGGAGAATACCGACACAACAGTAAATGTCATGCTCTTCTAGACTTTTTACCATATCTCTCTGCGAAAGACTTCCATGGTAGTATGCCTATGAAACAGAAAAGAAAACTCTTTCGGTATATCCCGACGGCGTCTCTACGGCAATTCCTGTTACCAGGATGAATATTCATCATTACATGTTAACATCCAATCTTAAAAGCGTACACTCAACAGGTTACGGAATTGGAACCGTATTCCCTTTCGCTCTCAATGAATAATTTTAATTTTTATAAATAATAAATAATATTCTAGTTTACGACAGCTTTCGCATAGAGCTTAGGACTGACTAACTCGTGATCAATCACTGTTCACACGAAACCCTTCTCCACATCAGTCCTCCAAGATCTCATTCGATTATTTGCTACTACCACCAAGATCTGTGCCAATGACAGCTCCATGCAGGCTTACACCAAACACTTCAATGCATATCATTGTACCCTCCTACTCGATATGACTTGATTTCAATAGTATAATTAAATTTGCCATATCGGTTATGTACAGGCATATGACTTGAGCGCCATCCATTTTAAGGGCTAGTTGCTTCGGCAGGTGAGTTGTTACACACTCCTTAGCGGGTTACAACTTCCATGTCCACCGTCCTGCTGTCTTAAGCAAGCAACACCTTTCATGGTATCTGAATGAGTCATTAATTTTGGCGCCGTAACATAACGTTTGGTTCATCCCACAGCGCCAGTTCTGCTTACCAAAAGTGGCCCACTAGGCACAATATATCATTAAAGAACCTCTGATGACTTCAATCAAGAAAGTCGAGGATCTTACCCATTTAAAGTTTGAGAATAGGTTGAGGTCGTTTCGGCCCCAATTCCTCTAATCATTCGCTTTACCAGATAAGACTATTTACCCAAATATTAATATGCACCAGCTATCCTGAGGGAAACTTCGGAGGGAACCAGCTACTAGATGGTTCGATTGGTCTTTCGCCCCTATACCCAATTCTGACAATCGATTTGCACGTCAGAACTGCTACGATCCTCCATCAGGGTTTCCCCTGACTTCGACCTGATCAGGTATAGTTCACCATCTTTCGGGTCACAGTATATATGCTTACAGTACGATTTAACTCATAGAACCGAAGCAATATGAGTTGATTAAAACGCCCATGGATGAAGATGTAATTATAAAAATCACATGTAATCCCATATATTAGTTACGTTAATTGTGCCTTTAGGCTTAAAAGCCCAATGACTCGCACATATACTAGACTCCTTGGTCCGTGTTTCAAGACGGGTCCCAAAGGTATCCCAAATCATTTCATTGCCGATAAGATCGATCACTCAAACTGCATTTATTTTACATAAACCGTTACGAATTTCGCTGCAATAATGCTTGTACGATCAGATACATGTGTCATCATATTGGCAGATATTTTTATAGTTCCTTAAGAAACATCCACAAGTGAATGCACAAGGAGCTCCATATAAAATCATTGACAAAAATCTACTAATGTAGTATATTGATAACACATCGCAATGCGATAATAGAAGAAAAATGCATAATATAATTATCTGATAAGATCAGCTATTATATCAATGAATATCTTCTTTTACAAGTTCGGGTTCATTGGGTTTAACCTCTTAGTGGTTTCACGTACTGTTTAACTCTCTATTCAGAGTTCTTTTCAACTTTCCCTCACGGTACTTGTTCGCTATCGGTCTCGTGGTTATATTTAGTCTTAGATGGAGTTTACCACCAACTTAGTGCTGCACTATCAAGCAACACGACTCTCTGGAGATATCTTCTTACACAAGATTATAGTCACTACGGGCCTGGCACCCTCTATGGGTAAATGGCCCCATTCAAGATGGACTTAAACATATAATCAAAATACATAAGATGGTAGATACTCCTTTACATTGAATTTCCATTCTACTAGTTACCAATAAAAGGACTTAATGCTGGACTTTTCCCATTTCGCTCGCCGCTACTAAGGGAATCTTAGTTAATTTCTTTTCCTCTCCTAATTAATATGCTTAAATTCAGGAGGTAATCACATATGAGTTGAAGTCACAAATAATATTGAATAGATATAAAACCAGATTAAAGACCACATCATTAGATAAAATTAAATGACTTACGTCTTTTATTAGCTTATAAATAAACAAATTTGTGTTACTACAATATTGTAAATATTAATAAATATTTACATATCAAAACTGTAAAAATAATAATTTATTTAGCTTACATTAGTGACCCTCAACCATATGTGGTCCAAGCAGAGTATTATATACTATTAGCATGGACCACAATGTGCGTTCAAAATGTTGATGTTCATGTGTCCTGCAGTTCACATAACTTCACGCAGTTTGCTGCGTTCTTCATCGACCCACGAGCCTAGTGATCCCCCGCTAAGAGTGATTTTTTTTTGATTTTTTTTTAGAAATTAAAATTGTATTTTTGTACACATTAAGCGAATAACTTTAATCTTGGTAAAACTATCAATGTTAGATTTACAATATTAGTAGAACTTGATGTGGACATTTATTTTTGTGGTTTTGATCATTAAATCAGTAATGATCCTTCCGCAGGTTCACCTACGGAAACCTTGTTACGACTTTTACTTCCTCTAAATATACAAGTTCGGTCAACTTTGGTAAAACAACCACAACACAAGAAGCATCGCGGTGATCACCTCTGAGGACCTCACTAACATATTCAATCGGTAGTAGCGACGGGCGGTGTGTACAAAGGGCAGGGACGTAATCAATGCGAGCTTATGACCCGCACTTACTGGGAATTCCAGGTTTATGTGAACAGTTTCAGTCCACAATCCCAACCACGAAGGTGGTTCAGCGGTTTACCCGGTCTTTTTAGACTAGGAGGACACGTTGATACCTTCATTGTAGCGCGCGTGCAGCCCAGGACATCTAAGGGCATCACAGACCTGTTATTGCTCAATCTCATTATTGCTAGACGCAATTTGTCTATTTAAGAAGCAAGTGTCCTATTCAGACAAACCACCAGGTATGACTCCACTTGCAAACAATTCTTACGTATTAAAACCATTCCCCGTTAAGAGCATGGATAACAGAGGCAAAAATGTCTACAAAGCTTCAACACCATAACCCTGCCGGCATCTAGTTAAGAAATTTGAGTCTCGTTCGTTATCGGAATTAACCAGACAAATCACTCCACGAACTAAGAACGGCCATGCACCACCACCCATAGATTCGAGAAAGAGCTATTAATCTGTCTTACTCATTTATGTTCGGACCTGGTAAGTTTCCCCGTGTTGAGTCAAATTTCCTGGTGGTGCCCTTCCGTCAATTCCTTTAAGTTTCAACTTTGCAACCATACTTCCCCCGGAGCCCAAAAGCTTTGGTTTCCCGGAAAGCGACTGAAAGAGCCATATATGTAGCTCCATCCAATTGCTAGCTGGCATCGTTTATGGTTAGAACTAGGGCGGTATCTGATCGCCTTCAAACCTCTAACTTTCGTTCTTGATTAATGAAAACATCTTTGGCAAATGCTTTCGCTTATGTTAGTCTTACGACGGTCCCCGAATTTCACCTCTCGCGCCGTAATACTAATGCCCCCAACTGCTTCTATTAATCATTACGTCTTGATCTAAAAACCAATTGAAAATAGAACAGACGTCTTATTCCATTATTCCATGCAGAGAATATTTAGGCACAAATGGCCTGCTTTAAGCACTCTAATTTGTTCAAAGTAATTGTACTGTTCTAGACCAGCACTCGGTAAAGAGCACTAATATAGATTTATTACGTGGATAAACTTGCGTTTAACCACTACAGTAATACGTCATAGCATCAAGATGATGTACGAACCCAGTTACGGTGTACCACCTGTGCTTGACACAAGTTCAACTACGAACGTTTTAACCGCAACAACTTTAATATACGCTATTGGAGCTGGAATTACCGCGGCTGCTGGCACCAGACTTGCCCTCCAATTGTTCCTTGTTAAAGGATTTAAAGTGTACTCATTCCAATTACAGGGCCTCGGATTGAGTCCTGTATTGTTATTTTTCGTCACTACCTCCCCTTGCTGGGATTGGGTAATTTACGCGCCTGCTGCCTTCCTTAGATGTGGTAGCCGTTTCTCAGGCTCCCTCTCCGGAATCGAACCCTGATTCCCCGTTACCCGTTGCAACCATGGTAGTCCTAGATACTACCATCAATAGTTGATAGGGCAGACATTTGAAAGATCTATCGCCGGTACGGGACCATGCGATCTACATGTTATTCAGATTCATCTTATAAACGATACAGTATAAAAATATACCTTAATGTATCGATTGATTTTAATCTAATAAAAGCACACGTTCCTTGCGGTCCGTGATTATGTGCATGTATTAGCTCTAGAATTACCACAGTTATCCATGTAACTATGTATACGATCTAATAAATCATAACTGATATACTGAGCCTTTTGCGGTTTCACTATTCGAGAGTGTGTACTTAGACATACATGGCTTAATCTTTGAGACAAGCATATAACTACTGGCAGGATCAACCAGAATGTAAATGATTTTTTTCCATAAAACTTTAAAGATTTATGAATAAATTTTATTATAATAATTTTATTTGTTTATTTTCAAATTAATTCAATTGAATTGTTAATATACGTATATTCGTAATATTATTTCATATTGAAGGCGCAAAATTCATGTTTTTAATTTTATTTGTAATTTTGAATTTTGTGTTTTCATAATAAATTGAAATTCTCACAACAACCTAATAGTACATGAGCATTTATTATTATAGATATGTATTTGTTCCGTTAACACGGTCAAATAATAATAAAAATATTTTCTTTAAACTTATATTGCCTAATCCAAGGTAATTTTGTTTATTTATAAATTTTTATTTTTTTTATTTTATTTAATTTTTCTTCTCTACAAGTAAGGGAGAGACACAAAAAACAAAAGGGACGATTACTTTTTTATAATTTTTTTTTTATATTATAATTAATACCACATGTAATTAAACTAGAAGAAGCCTCTTTTCGGTAGAGTATCTTTGATAAAAAAAAAATTTAATTTTTTTTTTTTTACGATAAAGCTTTGTTTACCAATAGATAGTGACTCTTTTTGAGAATAATTTTGAATTTTAAAAAAAAACATTGAACATTTTTTTTTTATATTATAATTAATACCACATGTAATTAAACTAGAAGAAGCCTCTTTTTGGTAAAGTATCTTTGATAAAAAAAAACATAATTTTTTTTTTTACCATAAAGCTTTGTTTACCAATAGATAGTGACTCTTTTTGAGAATAATTTAGAATTTAAAAAAAAAACATTGAACATTTTTTTTTTATATTATAATTCATACCACATGTAATTAAACTAGAAGAAGCCTCTTTTCGGTAGAGTATCTTTGATAAAAAAAAAATTAAATTTTTTTTTTTTACGATAAAGCTTTGTTTACCACTAGATAGTGACTCTTTTTGAGAATAATTTTGAATTTAAAAAAAAAACATTGAACATTTTTTTTTATATTATAATTAATACCACATGTAATTAAACTAGAAGAAGCCTCTTTTTGGTAGAGTATCTTTGATAAAACAAAAATTTAATTTATTTTTTTTACGATAAAGCTTTGTTTACCAATAGATAGTGACTCTTTTTGAGAATAATTTTGAATTTTTAAAAAAAACATTGAACATTTTTTTTTTATATTATAGTTAATACCACATGTAACTAAACTAGAAGAAGCCTCTTTTTGGTAGAGTATCTTTGATAAAAAAAAAAATTAATTTTTTTTTTTACGATAAAGCTTTGTTTACCAATAGATAGTGACTCTTTTTGAGAATAATTTTGAATTTTAAAAAAAAACATTGAACATTTTTTTTTATATTATAATTATTACCACATGTAATTAAACTAGAAAAAGCCTCTTTTTGGTAGAGTATCTTTGATAAAAAAAAAATTTAATTTTTTTTTTTTACGATAAAGCTTTGTTTACCAATAGATAGTGACTCTTTTTGAGAATAATTTTGAATTTTAAAAAAAAACATAAAACATTTTTTTTTATATTATAATTAATACCACATGTAATTAAACTAGAAGAAGCCTCTTTTTGGTAGAGTATCTTTGATAAAAAAAAAATTTAATTTTTTTTTTTTACGATAAAGCTTTGTTTACCAATAGATAGTGACTCTTTTTGAGAATAATTTTGAATTTTTAAAAAAAACATTGAACATTTTTTTTTTATATTATAATTAATACCACATGTAACTAAACTAGAAGAAGCCTCTTTTTGGTAGAGTTTCTTTGATAAAAATAAAAATTATTTTTTTTTTACGATAAAGCTTTGTTTACCAATAGATAGTGACTCTTTTTGAGAATAATTTTGAATTTAAAAAAAAAACATTGAACATTTTTTTTTTATATTATAATTAATACCACATGTAATTAAACTAGAAGAAGCCTCTTTTTGGTAGAGTATCTTTGATAAAACAAAAATTTAATTTTTTTTTTTTACGATAAAGCTTTGTTTACCAATAGATAGTGACACTTTTTGAGAATAATTTTGAATTTTAAAAAAAAACATTGAACATTTTTTTTTTATATTATAATTAATACCACATGTAACTAAACTAGAAGAAGCCTCTTTTTGGTAGAGTATCTTTGATAAAAAAAAAATTAATTTTTTTTTTTACGATAAAGCTTTGTTTACCAATAGATAGTGACTCTTTTTGAGAATAATTTTGAATTTAAAAAAAAAACATTGAACATTTTTTTTTTAAATTATAATTATTACCACATGTAATTAAACTAGAAAAAGCCTCTTTTCGGTAGAGTATCTTTGATAAAAAAAAAATTTAATTTTTTTTTTTTACGATAAAGCTTTGTTTACCAATAGATAGTGACTCTTTTTGAGAATAATTTTGAATTTTAAAAAAAAACATTGAACATTTTTTTTTTATATTATAATTAATACCACATGTAATTAAACTAGAAGAAGCCTCTTTTTGGTAGAGTATCTTTGATAAAAAAAAAAATTAATTTTTTTTTTCACGATAAAGCTTTGTTTACCAATAGATAGTGACTCTTTTTGAGAATAATTTTGAATTTTAAAAAAAAACATTGAACATTGAATAATTAATTAATTTATTTATTGATTTGTAAGCTACAATGTTTTAATTTAGTTATTAGTTAATTTATTTTTTAATCTTTAAATTCTTACAATTCTTAGATAAAGAATTGTATGGTCATTGGAAAAAATATGAGAATATTGAGAAGTTGCAGATCGGTATAGAAAGCTATAGCACTAACTTGTTTATTACTTCAAGCAGTTTTTTATGCTACTACGCATAAATATTGATTATAAATATTATAACATTTGGTTTAAAAAAATAGTTTTTCGGTATGGATACATTTATTATAAACTACTTTGAAGCTCATATAAAGTTGAATAAACGGCAAAGATTATCAACCGATTTTTAAGTTTGATATCTTAATCGACAGCTCTTTTGTTGTCTATAAATTGTATTAAAAAAGATTTTAAACTTTTTGCTTATAAATTAAAAAAAAATAATTTAATTGATAAATAAATTATTTTTTGATGGACGATAGTCAATAAAAGTCAAAGTTATTGACCGATTCAAAAGTTTGATATCTTAATCAAAAGCCATGCTACTACGCATAAATATTGATTATGAAAATTATAACATTTGGTTTAAAAAAATAGTTTTTCGGTATGGATACATTTATTATAAACTACTTTGAAGCTCATATAAAGTTGAATAAACGGCAAAGATTATCAACCGATTTTTAAGTTTGATACCTTAATCGACAGCTCTTTTGTTGTCTATAAATTGTATTAAAAAAGATTTTAATTTTTTTGCTTACAAATTAAAAAAAAATAATTTAATTGATAAATAAATTATTTTTTGATGGACGATAGTCCATAAAAGTAAAAGTTACTGACCGATTCAAAAGTTTGATATCTCAATCAAAAGCCATGCTACTACGCATAAATATTAATTATGAAAATTATAACATTTTGTTTAAAAAAATAGTTTTTCGGTATGGATACATTTATTATAAACTACTTTGAAGCTCATATAAAGTTGAATAAACGGCAAAGATTATCAACCGATTTTTAAGTTTGATATCTTAATCGACAGCTCTTTTGTTGTCTATAAATTGTATTAAAAAAGATTTTAAGATTTTTGCTTATAAATTAAAAAAAAATAATTTAATTGATAAATAAATTATTTTTTGATGGACCATAGTCCATAAAAGTAAAAGTTATTGACCGATTCAAAAGTTTGATATCTTAATCAAAAGCCATGCTACTACGCATTAATATTGATTATGAAAATTATAACATTTGGTTTAAAAAAATAGTTTTTCGGTATGGATACATTTATTATAAACTACTTTGAAGCTCATATAAAGTTGAATAAACGGCAAAGATTATCAACCGATTTTTAAGTTTGATATCTTAATCGACAGCTCTTTTGTTGTCTATAAATTGTATTAAAAAAGATTTTAATTTTTTTGCTTATAAATTAAAAAAAAATAATTTAATTGATAAATAAATTATTTTTTGATGGACGATAGTCCATAAAAGTCAAAGTTATTGACCGATTCAAAAGTTTGATATCTTAATCAAAAGCCATGCTACTACGCATAAATATTGATTATGAAAATTATAACATTTGGTTTAAAAAAATAGTTTTTCGGTATGGATACATTTATTATAAACTACTTTGAAGCTCATATAAAGTTGAATAAACGGCAAAGATTATCAACCGATTTTTAAGTTTGATATCTTAATCGACAGCTCTTTTGTTGTCTATAAATTGTATTAAAAAAGATTTTAAACTTTTTGCTTATAAATTAAAAAATAATAATTTAATTGATAAATAAATTATTTTTTGATGGACGATAGTCCATAAAAGTAAAAGTTACTGGCCGATTCAAAAGTTTGATATCTCAATCAAAAGCCATGCTACTACGCATGAATATTAATTATGAAAATTATAACATTTGGTTAAAAAAAATAGTTTTTCGGTATGGATACATTTATTATAAACTACTTTGAAGCTCATATAAAGTTGAATAAACGGCAAAGATTATCAACCGATTTTTAAGTTTGATATCTTAATCGACAGCTCTTTTGTTGTCTATAAATTGTATTAAAAAAGATTTTAAGATTTTTGCTTATAAATTAAAAAAAAATAATTTAATTGATAAATAAATTATTTTTTGATGGACGATAGTCCATAAAAGTAAAAGTTATTGACCGATTCAAAAGTTTGATATCTTAATCAAAAGCCATGCTACTACGCATAAATATTGATTATGAAAATTATAACATTTGGTTTAAAAAAATAGTTTTTCGGTATGGATACATTTATTATAAACTACTTTGAAGCTCATATAAAGTTGAATAAACGGCAAAGATTATCAACCGATTTTTAAGTTTGATATCTTAATCGACAGCTCTTTTGTTGTCTATAAATTGTATTAAAAAAGATTTTAATTTTTTTGCTTATAAATTAAAAAAAAATAATTTAATTGATAAATAAATTATTTTTTGATGGACGATAGTCCATAAAAGTCAAAGTTATTGACCGATTCAAAAGTTTGATATCTTAATCAAAAGCCATGCTACTACGCATAAATATTGATTATGAAAATTATAACATTTGGTTTAAAAAAATAGTTTTTCGGTATGGATACATTTATTATAAACTACTTTGAAGCTCATATAAAGTTGAATAAACGGCAAAGATTATCAACCGATTTTTAAGTTTGATATCTTAATCGACAGCTCTTTTGTTGTCTATAAATTGTATTAAAAAAGATTTTAAACTTTTTGCTTATAAATTAAAAAAAAATAATTTAATTGATAAATAAATTATTTTTTGATGGACGATAGTCAATAAAAGTCAAAGTTATTGACCGATTCAAAAGTTTGATATCTTAATCAAAAGCCATGCTACTACGCATAAATATTGATTATGAAAATTATAACATTTGGTTTAAAAAAATAGTTTTTCGGTATGGATACATTTATTATAAACTACTTTGAAGCTCATATAAAGTTGAATAAACGGCAAAGATTATCAACCGATTTTTAAGTTTGATACCTTAATCGACAGCTCTTTTGTTGTCTATAAATTGTATTAAAAAAGATTTTAATTTTTTTGCTTACAAATTAAAAAAAAATAATTTAATTGATAAATAAATTATTTTTTGATGGACGATAGTCCATAAAAGTAAAAGTTACTGACCGATTCAAAAGTTTGATATCTCAATCAAAAGCCATGCTACTACGCATAAATATTAATTATGAAAATTATAACATTTTGTTTAAAAAAATAGTTTTTCGGTATGGATACATTTATTATAAACTACTTTGAAGCTCATATAAAGTTGAATAAACGGCAAAGATTATCAACCGATTTTTAAGTTTGATATCTTAATCGACAGCTCTTTTGTTGTCTATAAATTGTATTAAAAAAGATTTTAAGATTTTTGCTTATAAATTAAAAAAAAATAATTTAATTGATAAATAAATTATTTTTTGATGGACCATAGTCCATAAAAGTAAAAGTTATTGACCGATTCAAAAGTTTGATATCTTAATCAAAAGCCATGCTACTACGCATAAATATTGATTATGAAAATTATAACATTTGGTTTAAAAAAATAGTTTTTCGGTATGGATACATTTATTATAAACTACTTTGAAGCTCATATAAAGTTGAATAAACGGCAAAGATTATCAACCGATTTTTAAGTTTGATATCTTAATCGACAGCTCTTTTGTTGTCTATAAATTGTATTAAAAAAGATTTTAATTTTTTTGCTTATAAATTAAAAAAAAATAATTTAATTGATAAATAAATTATTTTTTGATGGACGATAGTCCATAAAAGTCAAAGTTATTGACCGATTCAAAAGTTTGATATCTTAATCAAAAGCCATGCTACTACGCATAAATATTGATTATGAAAATTATAACATTTGGTTTAAAAAAATAGTTTTTCGGTATGGATACATTTATTATAAACTACTTTGAAGCTCATATAAAGTTGAATAAACGGCAAAGATTATCAACCGATTTTTAAGTTTGATATCTTAATCGACAGCTCTTTTGTTGTCTATAAATTGTATTAAAAAAGATTTTAAACTTTTTGCTTATAAATTAAAAAAAAATAATTTAATTGATAAATAAATTATTTTTTGATGGACGATAGTCCATAAAAGTAAAAGTTACTGACCGATTCAAAAGTTTGATATCTCAATCAAAAGCCATGCTACTACGCATGAATATTAATTATGAAAATTATAACATTTGGTTAAAAAAAATAGTTTTTCGGTATGGATACATTTATTATAAACTACTTTGAAGCTCATATAAAGTTGAATAAACGGCAAAGATTATCAACCGATTTTTAAGTTTGATATCTTAATCGACAGCTCTTTTGTTGTCTATAAATTGTATTAAAAAAGATTTTAAGATTTTTGCTTATAAATTAAAAAAAAATAATTTAATTGATAAATAAATTATTTTTTGATGGACGATAGTCCATAAAAGTAAAAGTTATTGACCGATTCAAAAGTTTGATATCTTAATCAAAAGCCATGCTACTACGCATAAATATTGATTATGAAAATTATAACATTTGGTTTAAAAAAATAGTTTTTCGGTATGGATACATTTATTATAAACTACTTTGAAGCTCATATAAAGTTGAATAAACGGCAAAGATTATCAACCGATTTTTAAGTTTGATATCTTAATCGACAGCTCTTTTGTTGTCTATAAATTGTATTAAAAAAGATTTTAATTTTTTTGCTTATAAATTAAAAAAAAATAATTTAATTGATAAATAAATTATTTTTTGATGGACGATAGTCCATAAAAGTCAAAGTTATTGACCGATTCAAAAGTTTGATATCTTAATCAAAAGCCATGCTACTACGCATAAATATTGATTATGAAAATTATAACATTTGGTTTAAAAAAATAGTTTTTCGGTATGGATACATTTATTATAAACTACTTTGAAGCTCATATAAAGTTGAATAAACGGCAAAGATTATCAACCGATTTTTAAGTTTGATATCTTTCTACAGCTCTTTTGTTGCCTATAAATTGTATTAAAAAAGATTTTAAACTTTTTGCTTATAAATTAAAAAAAAATAATTTAATTGATAAATAAATTATTTTTTGATGGACGATAGTCCATAAAAGTAAAAGTTACTGACCGATTCAAAACTTTGATATCTTATCAAAAGCCATGCTACTACGCATAAATATTGATTATGAAAATTATAACATTTGGTTTAAAAAAATAGTTTTTCGGTATGGATACATTTATTATAAACTACTTTGAAGCTCATATAAAGTTGAATAAACGGCAAAGATTATCAACCGATTTTTAAGTTTGATATCTTAATCGACAGCTCTTTTGTTGTCTATAAATTGTATTAAAAAAGATTTTAAATTTTTTGCTTATAAATTAAAAAATAATAATTTAATTGATAAATAAATTATTTTTTGATGGACGATAGTCCATAAAAGTAAAAGTTACTGACCGATTCAAAAGTTTGATACCTCAATCAAAAGCCATGCTACTACGCATGAATATTAATTATGAAAATTATAACATTTGGTTAAAAAAGATAGTTTTTCGGTATGGACACATTTATTATAAACTACTTTGAA
Source organism: Tipula confusa (assembly GCA_963556175.1). Lineage (NCBI taxonomy): Eukaryota > Metazoa > Arthropoda > Insecta > Diptera > Tipulidae > Tipula > Tipula confusa. The sequence continues at coordinate 152,928 of CAUVYK010000371.1, read as the reverse complement.
GCTCATATAAAGTTGAATAAACGGCAAAGATTATCAACCGATATTTAAGTTTGATATCTTAATCGACAGCTCTTTTGTTGTCTATAAATTGTATTAAAAAAATTTTAATTTTTTTGCTTATAAATTAAAAAAAAATAATTTAATTGATAAATAAATTATTTTTTGATGGACGATAGTCCATAAAAGTCAAAGTTATTGACCGATTCAAAAGTTTGATATCTTAATCAAAAGCCATGCTACTACGCATAAATATTGATTATGAAAATTATAACATTTGGTTTAAAAAAATAGTTTTTCGGTATGGATACATTTATTATAAACTACTTTGAAGCTCATATAAAGTTGAATAAACGGCAAAGATTATCAACCGATTTTTAAGTTTGATATCTTAATCGACAGCTCTTTTGTTGTCTATAAATTGTATTAAAAAAGATTTTAATTTTTTTGCTTATAAATTGAAAAAAAAAAATTTAATTGATAAATAAATTATTTTTTGATGGACGATAGTCCATAAAAGTCAAAGTTACTGACCGATTCAAAAGTTTGATATCTTAATCAAAAGCCATGCTTCTATGCATAAATATTGATTATAAAAATTATAACATTTAGTTTAAAAAAATAGTTTTTCGATATGGATACATTTATTATAAACTACTTTGAAGCTCATATAAAGTTGAATAAACGGCAAAGATTATCAACCGATGTTTAAGTTTGATATCTAAATCGACAGCTCTTTTGTTGTCTATAAATTGTATTAAAAAAGATTTTAAACTTTTTGCTTACAAATTAAAAAAAAATAAATTAATTGATAAATAAATTATTTTTTGATGGACGATAGTCCATAAAAGTAAAAGTTACTGACCGATTCAAAACTTTGATATCTTAATCAAAAGTAATGCTACTACGCATAAATATTGATTATGAAAATTATAACATTTGGTTTAAAAAAATAGTTTTTCGGTAAGGATACATTTATTATAAACTACTTTGAAGCTCATATAAAGTTGAATAAACGGCAAAGATTATCAACCGATTTTTAAGTTTGATATCTTAATCGACAGCTCTTTTGTTGTCTATAAATTGTATTAAAAATGATTTTAAACTTTTTGCTTATAAATTAAAAAAAATAATTTAATTGATAAATAAATTATTTTTTGATGGACGATAGTCCATAAAAGTAAAAGTTACTGACCGATTCAAAAGTTTGATATCTCAATCATAAGCCATGCTACTACGCATGAATATTAATTATGAAAATTATAACATTTTGTTTAAAAAAATAGCTTTTCGGTATGGATACATTTATTATAAACTACTTTGAAGCTCATATAAAGTTGAATAAACGGCAAAGATTATCAACCGATTTTTAAGTTTGATATCTTAATCGACAGCTCTTTTGTTGTCTATAAATTGTATTAAAAAAGATTTTAAGATTTTAGCTTATAAATTAAAAAAAAATAATTTAATTGATAAATAAATTATTTTTTGATGGACGATAGTCCATAAAAGTAAAAGTTATTGACCGATTCAAAACTTTGATATCTTAATCAAAAGCCATGCTACTACGCATAAATATTGATTATGAAAATTATAACATTTGGTTTAAAAAAATAGTTTTTCGGTAAGGATACATTTATTATAAACTACTTTGAAGCTCATATAAAGTTGAATAAACGGCAAAGATTATCAACCGATTTTTAAGTTTGATATCTTAATCGACAGCTCTTTTGTTGTCTATAAATTGTATTAAAAAAGATTTTAAACTTTTTGCTTATAAATTAAAAAAAAATAATTTAATTGATAAATAAATTATTTTTTGATGGACGATAGTCCATAAAAGTCAAAGTTACTGACCGATTCAAAAGTTTGATATCTCAATCAAAAGCCATGCTACTACGCATAAATATTGATTATAAAAATTATAACATTTGGTTTTAAAAAATAATTTTTCGGTATGGATATACATAAGTTTGATATCTTAATCGACAGCTCTTTTGTTGTCTATAAATTGTATTAAAAAAGATTTTAATTTTTTTGCTTATAAATTAAAAAAAAATAATTTAATTGCTAAATAAATTATTTTTTGATGGACGATAGTCCATAAAAGTAAAAGTTACTGACCGATTCAAAAGTTTGATATCTCAATCAAAAGCCATGCTACTACGCATGAATATTAATTATGAAAATTATAACATTTTGTTTAAAAAAATAGTTTTTCGGTATGGATACATTTATTATAAACTACTTTGAAGCTCATATAAAGTTGAATAAACGGCAAAGATTATCAACCGATTTTTAAGTTTGATATCTTAATCGACAGCTCTTTTGTTGTCTATAAATTGTATTAAAAAAGATTTTAATTTTTTTGCTTATAAATTAAAAAAAAATAATTTAATTGATAAATAAATTATTTTTTGATGGACGATAGTCCATAAAAGTAAAAGTTACTGACCGATTCAAAACTTTGATATCTTAATCAAAAGCCATGCTACTACGCATAAATATTGATTATGAAAATTATAACATTTGGTTTAAAAAAATAGTTTTTCGGTAAGGATATATTTATTATAAACTACTTTGAAGCTCATATAAAGTTGAATAAACGGCAAAGATTATCAACCGATTTTTAAGTTTGATATCTTAATCGACAGCTCTTTTGTTGTCTATAAATTGTATTAAAAAAGATTTTAAACTTTTTGCTTAAAAATTAAAAAAAAATAATTTAATTGATAAATAAATTATTTTTTGATGGACGATAGTCCATAAAAGTCAAAGTCACTGACCGATTCAAAAGTTTGATATCTTAATCGACAGCTCTTTTGTTGTCTATAAATTTTTTTAAAAAAGATTTTAAACTTTTTGCTTACAAATTAAAAAAAAAATAGTTTAATTGATAAATAAATAATTTTTGATGGACGATAGTCCAAT
>CAUVYK010000371.1:132500-142500 GCA_963556175.1 Tipula confusa | reverse complement strand
CGAGAGTGTGTACTTAGACATGCATGGCTTAATCTTTGAGACAAGCATATAACTACTGGCAGGATCAACCAGAATGTAAATGATTTTTTTCCATAAAACTTTAAAGATTTATGAATAAATTTTATTATAATAATTTTATTTGTTTATTTTCAAATTAATTCAATTGAATTGTTAATATACGTATATTCGTAATATTATTTCATATTGAAGGCGCAAAATTCATGTTTTTAATTTTATTTGTGATTTTGAATTTTGTGTTTTCATAATAAATTGAAATTCTCACAACAACCTAATAGTACATGAGCATTTATTATTATAGATATGTATTTGTTCCGTTAACACGGTCAAATAATAATAAAAATATTTTCTTTAAACTTATATTGCCTAATCCAAGGTAATTTTGTTTATTTATAAATTTTTATTTTTTTTATTTTATTTAATTTTTCTTCTCTACAAGTAAGGGAGAGACACAAAAAACAAAAGGGACCGTACTTTTTTATAATTTTTTTTTTATATTATAATTAATACCACATGTAATTAAACTAGAAGAAGCCTCTTTTCGGTAGAGTATCTTTGATAAAAAAAAAATTTAATTTTTTTTTTTTACGATAAAGCTTTGTTTACCAATAGATAGTGACTCTTTTTGAGAATAATTTTGAATTTTAAAAAAAAACATTGAACATTTTTTTTTTATATTATAATTAATACCACATGTAATTAAACTAGAAGAAGCCTCTTTTTGGTAAAGTATCTTTGATAAAAAAAAAATATAATTTTTTTTTTTACCATAAAGCTTTGTTTACCAATAGATAGTGACTCTTTTTGAGAATAATTTTGAATTTAAAAAAAAAACATTGAACATTTTTTTTTATATTATAATTCATACCACATGTAATTAAACTAGAAGAAGCCTCTTTTCGGTAGAGTATCTTTGATAAAAAAAAAATTAAATTTTTTTTTTTTACGATAAAGCTTTGTTTACCACTAGATAGTGACTCTTTTTGAGAATAATTTTGAATTTAAAAAAAAAACATTGAACATTTTTTTTTTATATTATAATTAATACCACATGTAATTAAACTAGAAGAAGCCTCTTTTTGGTAGAGTATCTTTGATAAAACAAAAATTTAATTTTTTTTTTTACGATAAAGCTTTGTTTACCAATAGATAGTGACTCTTTTTGAGAATAATTTTGAATTTTAAAAAAAAACATTGAACATTTTTTTTTTTATATTATAGTTAATACCACATGTAACTAAACTAGAAGAAGCCTCTTTTTGGTAGAGTATCTTTGATAAAAAAAAAAATTAATTTTTTTTTTTACGATAAAGCTTTGTTTACCAATAGATAGTGACTCTTTTTGAGAATAATTTTGAATTTAAAAAAAAAACATTGAACATTTTTTTTTATATTATAATTATTACCACATGTAATTAAACTAGAAAAAGCCTCTTTTTGGTAGAGTATCTTTGATAAAAAAAAAATTTAATTTTTTTTTTTTACGATAAAGCTTTGTTTACCAATAGATAGTGACTCTTTTTGAGAATAATTTTGAATTTTAAAAAAAAACATAAAACATTTTTTTTTTATATTATAATTAATACCACATGTAATTAAACTAGAAGAAGCCTCTTTTTGGTAGAGTATCTTTGATAAAAAAAAAATTTAATTTTTTTTTTTTACGATAAAGCTTTGTTTACCAATAGATAGTGACTCTTTTTGAGAATAATTTTGAATTTTTAAAAAAAACATTGAACATTTTTTTTTTATATTATAATTAATACCACATGTAACTAAACTAGAAGAAGCCTCTTTTTGGTAGAGTTTCTTTGATAAAAAAAAAATTAATTTTTTTTTTACGATAAAGCTTTGTTTACCAATAGATAGTGACTCTTTTTGAGAATAATTTTGAATTTTAAAAAAAAACATTGAACATTTTTTTTTTAAATTATAATTATTACCACATGTAATTAAACTAGAAAAAGCCTCTTTTCGGTAGAGTATCTTTGATAAAAAAAAAATTTAATTTTTTTTTTACGATAAAGCTTTGTTTACCAATAGATAGTGACTCTTTTTGAGAATAATTTTGAATTTTAAAAAAAAACATTGAACATTTTTTTTTTTATATTATAATTAATACCACATGTAATTAAACTAGAAGAAGCCTCTTTTTGGTAGAGTATCTTTGATAAAAAAAAAATTTAATTTTTTTTTTCACGATAAAGCTTTGTTTACCAATAGATAGTGACTCTTTTTGAGAATAATTTTGAATTTTAAAAAAAAACATTGAACATTGAATAATTAATTAATTTATTTATTGATTTGTAAGCTACAATGTTTTAATTTAGTTATTAGTTAATTTATTTTTTAATCTTTAAATTCTTACAATTCTTAGATACAGAATTGTATGGTCATTGGAAAAAATATGAGAATATTGAGAAGTTGCAGATCGGTATAGAAAGCTAAAGCACTAACTTGTTTATTACTTCAAGCAGTTTTTTATGCTACTACGCATAAATATTGATTATAAATATTATAACATTTGGTTTAAAAAAATAGTTTTTCGGTATGGATACATTTATTATAAACTACTTTGAAGCTCATATAAAGTTGAATAAACGGCAAAGATTATCAACCGATTTTTAAGTTTGATATCTTAATCGACAGCTCTTTTGTTGTCTATAAATTGTATTAAAAAAGATTTTAAACTTTTTGCTTATAAATTAAAAAAAAATAATTTAATTGATAAATAAATTATTTTTTGATGGACGATAGTCAATAAAAGTCAAAGTTATTGACCGATTCAAAAGTTTGATATCTTAATCAAAAGCCATGCTACTACGCATAAATATTGATTATGAAAATTATAACATTTGGTTTAAAAAAATAGTTTTTCGGTATGGATACATTTATTATAAACTACTTTGAAGCTCATATAAAGTTGAATAAACGGCAAAGATTATCAACCGATTTTTAAGTTTGATATCTTAATCGACAGCTCTTTTGTTGTCTATAAATTGTATTAAAAAATATTTTAATTTTTTTGCTTACAAATTAAAAAAAAATAATTTAATTGATAAATAAATTATTTTTTGATGGACGATAGTCCATAAAAGTAAAAGTTACTGACCGATTCAAAAGTTTGATATCTCAATCAAAAGCCATGCTACTACGCATAAATATTGATTATGAAAATTATAACATTTGGTTTAAAAAAATAGTTTTTCGGTAAGGATACATTTATTATAAACTAATTTGAAGCTCATATAAAGTTGAATAAACGGCAAAGATTATCAACCGATTTTTAAGTTTGATATCTTAATCGACAGCTCTTTTGTTGTCTATAAATTGTATTAAAAAAGATTTTAAGATTTTTGCTTATAAATTAAAAAAAAATAATTTAATTGATAAATAAATTATTTTTTGATGGACGATAGTCCATAAAAGTCAAAGTTACTGACCGATTCAAAAGTTTGATATCTCAATCAAAAGCCATGCTACTACGCATAAATATTGATTATAAAAATTATAACATTTGGTTTTAAAAAATAATTTTTCGGTATGGATACATTTATTATAAACTACTTTGAGCTCATATAAAGTTGAATAAACGGCAAAGATTATCAACCGATTTTTAAGTTTGATATCTTAATCGACAGCTCTTTTGTTGTCTATAAATTGTATTAAAAAAGATTTTAAACTTTTTGCTTATAAATTAAAAAAAAATAATTTAATTGATAAATAAATTATTTTTTGATGGACGATAGTCCATAAAAGTCAAAGTTACTGACCGATTCAAAAGTTTGATATCTTAATCAAAAGCCATGCTACTACGCATAAATATTGATTATAAAAATTATAACATTTGGTTTTAAAAAATAATTTTTCGGTATGGATACATTTATTATAAACTACTTTGAAGCTCATATAAAGTTGAATAAACGGCAAAGATTATCAACCGATTTTTAAGTTTGATATCTTAATCGACAGCTCTTTTGTTGTCTATAAATTGTATTAAAAAAGATTTTAATTTTTTTGCTTACAAATTAAAATAAAATAATTTAATTGATAAATAAATTATTTTTTGATGGACGATAGTCCATAAAAGTAAAAGTTACTGACCGATTCAAAAGTTTGATATCTCAATCAAAAGCCATGCTACTACGCATAAATATTAATTATGAAAATTATAACATTTTGTTTAAAAAAATAGTTTTTCGGTATGGATACATTTATTATAAACTACTTTGAAGCTCATATAAAGTTGAATAAACGGCAAAGATTATCAACCGATTTTTAAGTTTGATATCTTAATCGACAGCTCTTTTGTTGTCTATAAATTGTATTAAAAAAGATTTTAAGATTTTTGCTTATAAATTAAAAAAAAATAATTTAATTGATAAATAAATTATTTTTTGATGGACGATAGTCAATAAAAGTCAAAGTTATTGACCGATTCAAAAGTTTGATATCTTAATCAAAAGCCATGCTACTACGCATAAATATTGATTATGAAAATTATAACATTTGGTTTAAAAAAATAGTTTTTCGGTATGGATACATTTATTATAAACTACTTTGAAGCTCATATAAAGTTGAATAAACGGCAAAGATTATCAACCGATTTTTAAGTTTGATATCTTAATCGACAGCTCTTTTGTTGTCTATAAATTGTATTAAAAAATATTTTAATTTTTTTGCTTACAAATTAAAAAAAAATAATTTAATTGATAAATAAATTATTTTTTGATGGACGATAGTCCATAAAAGTAAAAGTTACTGACCGATTCAAAAGTTTGATATCTCAATCAAAAGCCATGCTACTACGCATAAATATTAATTATGAAAATTATAACATTTTGTTTAAAAAAATAGTTTTTCGGTATGGATACATTTATTATAAACTACTTTGAAGCTCATATAAAGTTGAATAAACGGCAAAGATTATCAACCGATTTTTAAGTTTGATATCTTAATCGACAGCTCTTTTGTTGTCTATAAATTGAATTAAAAAAGATTTTAAGATTTTTGCTTATAAATTAAAAAAAAATAATTTAATTGATAAATAAATTATTTTTTGATGGACGATAGTCCATAAAAGTCAAAGTTATTGACCGATTCAAAAGTTTGATATCTTAATCAAAAGCCATGCTACTACGCATAAATATTGATTATGAAAATTATAACATTTGGTTTAAAAAAATAGTTTTTCGGTATGGATACATTTATTATAAACTACTTTGAAGCTCATATAAAGTTGAATAAACGGCAAAGATTATCAACCGATTTTTAAGTTTGATATCTTAATCGACAGCTCTTTTGTTGTCAATAAATTGTATTAAAAAAGATTTTAAACTTTTTGCTTATAAATTAAAAAAAAAAAATTTAATTGATAAATAAATTATTTTTTGATGGACGATAGTCCATAAAAGTAAAAGTTACTGACCGATTCAAAAGTTTGATATCTCAATCAAAAGCCATGCTACTACGCATGAATATTAATTATGAAAATTATAACATTTGGTTAAAAAAAATAGTTTTTCGGTATGGATACATTTATTATAAACTACTTTGAAGCTCATATAAAGTTGAATAAACGGCAAAGATTATCAACCGATTTTTAAGTTTGATATCTTAATCGACAGCTCTTTTGTTGTCTATAAATTGTATTAAAAAAGATTTTAAGATTTTTGCTTATAAATTAAAAAAAAATAATTTAATTGATAAATAAATTATTTTTTGATGGACGATAGTCCATAAAAGTAAAAGTTATTGACCGATTCAAAAGTTTGATATCTTAATCAAAAGCCATGCTACTACGCATAAATATTGATTATGAAAATTATAACATTTGGTTTAAAAAAATAGTTTTTCGGTATGGATACATTTATTATAAACTACTTTGAAGCTCATATAAAGTTGAATAAACGGCAAAGATTATCAACCGATTTTTCAGTTTGATATCTTAATCGACAGCTCTTTTGTTGTCTATAAATTGTATTAAAAAAGATTTTAATTTTTTTGCTTATAAATTAAAAAAAAATAATTTAATTGATAAATAAATTATTTTTTGATGGACGATAGTCCATAAAAGTCAAAGTTATTGACCGATTCAAAAGTTTGATATCTTAATCAAAAGCCATGCTACTACGCATAAATATTGATTATGAAAATTATAACATTTGGTTTAAAAAAATAGTTTTTCGGTATGGATACATTTATTATAAACTACTTTGAAGCTCATATAAAGTTGAATAATCGGCAAAGATTATCAACCGATTTTTAAGTTTGATATCTTAATCGACAGCTCTTTTGTTGTCTATAAATTGTATTACAAAAGATTTTAAACTTTTTGCTTATAAATTAAAAAAAAATAATTTAATTGATAAATAAATTATTTTTTGATGGACGATAGTCCATAAAAGTAAAAGTTACTGACCGATTCAAAAGTTTGATATCTCAATCAAAAGCCATGCTACTACGCATGAATATTAATTATGAAAATTATAACATTTAGTTAAAAAAAATAGTTTTTCGGTATGGATACATTTATTATAAACTACTTTGAAGCTCATATAAAGTTGAATAAACGGCAAAGATTATCAACCGATTTTTAAGTTTGATATCTTAATCGACAGCTCTTTTGTTGTCTATAAATTGTATTAAAAAAGATTTTAAGATTTTTGCTTATAAATTAAAAAAAAAAAATTTAATTGATAAATAAATTATTTTTTGATGGACGATAGTCCATAAAAGTCAAAGTTACTGACCGATTTAAAAGTTTGATATCTTAATCAAAAGCCATGCTACTACGCATAAATATTGATTATGAAAATTATAACATTTGGTTAAAAAAAATAGTTTTTCGGTATGGATACATTTATTATAAACTACTTTGAAGCTCATATAAAGTTGAATAAACGGCAAAGATTATCAACCGATTTTTAAGTTTGATATCTTAATCGACAGCTCTTTTGTTGTCTATAAATTGTATTAAAAAAGATTTTAAACTTTTTGCTTATAAATTAAAAAAAAATAATTTAATTGATAAATAAATTATTTTTTGATGGACGATAGTCCATAAAAGTCAAAGTTACTGACCGATTCAAAAGTTTGATATCTCAATCAAAAGCCATGCTACTACGCATTAATATTGATTATAAAAATTATAACATTTGGTTTTAAAAAATAATTTTTCGGTATGGATACATTTATTATAAACTACTTTGAAGGTCATATAAAGTTGAATAAACGGCAAAGATTATCAACCGATATTTAAGTTTGATATCTTAATCGACAGCTCTTTTGTTGTCTATAAATTGTATTAAAAAAGATTTTAATTTTTTTGCTTATAAATTAAAAAATAATAATTTAATTGATAAATAAATTATTTTTTGATGGACGATAGTCCATAAAAGTAAAAGTTACTGACCGATTCAAAAGTTTGATATCTCAATCAAAAGCCATGCTACTACGCATGAATATTAATTATGAAAATTATAACATTTGGTTAAAAAAAATAGTTTTTCGGTATGGATACATTTATTATAAACTACTTTGAAGCTCATATAAAGTTGAATAAACGGCAAAGATTATCAACCGATTTTTAAGTTTGATATCTTAATCGACAGCTCTTTTGTTGTCTATAAATTGTATTAAAAAAGATTTTAAGATTTTTGCTTATAAATTAAAAAAAAATAATTTAATTGATAAATAAATTATTTTTTGATGGACGATAGTCCATAAAAGTCAAAGTTACTGACCGATTCAAAAGTTTGATATCTCAATCAAAAGCCATGCTACTACGCATAAATATTGATTATGAAAATTATAACATTTGGTTTTAAAAAATAATTTTTCGGTAAGGATACATTTATTATAAACTACTTTGAAGCTCATATAAAGTTGAATAAACGGCAAAGATTATCAACCGATTTTTAAGTTTGATATCTTAATCGACAGCTCTTTTGTTGTCAATAAATTGTATTAAAAAAAATTTTAAACTTTTTGCTTATAAATTAAAAAAATATAATTTAATTGATAAATAAATTATTTTTTGATGGACGATAGTCCATAAAAGTCAAAGTTACTGACCGATTCAAAAGTTTGATATCTTAATCGACAGCTCTTTTGTTGTCTATAAATTTTTTTAAAAAAGATTTTAAACTTTTTGCATACAAATTAAAAAAAAAATAGTTTAATTGATAAATAAATAATTTTTGATGGACGATAGTCCAATTTTCAACATCTTAATATTTTCAAAATTAAATAAATAAATAAATTAATTATTTAATAAATAATTTTTGATGGCCAAATTTAGAATTTACCGTAAGTTAACAAAATGAAGCAAAAATGAATGATGCAAGATTAAAGGATATATATAAATTTACGGATTGAGTTTTAAAAAGGATCATGTTAACTAATCAAGCCCGAGCCATCTCAATTTTCAGAGCCAATCCTTATCCCGAAGTTACGGATCTAATTTGCCGACTTCCCTTACCTACATTAATCTATCGACTAGAGACTCTTCATCTTGGAGACCAGCTGCGGATATCGGTACGGTCTGTTGAGAATTTGCGTAACCCTTCCATAGATTTTCAAGGTCCGAAGGGAGAATACCGACACAACAGTAAATGTCATGCTCTTCTAGACTTTTTACCATATCTCTCTGCGAAAGACTTCCATGGTAGTATGCCTATGAAACAGAAAAGAAAACTCTTTCGGTATATCCCGACGGCGTCTCTACGGCAATTCCTATTACCAGGATGAATATTCATCATTACATGTTAACATCCAATCTTAAAAGCGTACACTCAACAGGTTACGGAATTGGAACCGTATTCCCTTTCGCTCTCAATGTATAATTTTAATTTTTATAAATAATAAATAATATTCTAGTTTACGACAGCTTTCGCATAGAGCTTAGGACCGACTAACTCGTGATCAATCACTGTTCACACGAAACCCTTCTCCACATCAGTCCTCCAAGATCTCATTCGATTATTTGCTACTACCACCAAGATCTGTGCCAATGACAGCTCCATGCAGGCTTACACCAAACACTTCAATGCATATCATTGTACCCTCCTACTCGATATGACTTGATTTCAATAGTATAATTAAATTTGCCATATCGGTTATGTACAGGCATATGACTTGAGCGCCATCCATTTTAAGGGCTAGTTGCTTCGGCAGGTGAGTTGTTACACACTCCTTAGCGGGTTACAACTTCCATGTCCACCGTCCTGCTGTCTTAAGCAAGCAACACCTTTCATGGTATCTGAATGAGTCATTAATTTTGGCGCCGTAACATAACGTTTGGTTCATCCCACAGCGCCAGTTCTGCTTACCAAAAGTGGCCCACTAGGCACAATATATCATTAAAGAACCTCTGATGACTTCAATCAAGAAAGTCGAGGATCTTACCCATTTAAAGTTTGAGAATAGGTTGAGGTCGTTTCGGCCCCAATTCCTCTAATCATTCGCTTTACCAGATAAGACTATTTACCCAAATATTAATATGCACCAGCTATCCTGAGGGAAACTTCGGAGGGAACCAGCTACTAGATGGTTCGATTGGTCTTTCGCCCCTATACCCAATTCTGACAATCGATTTGCACGTCAGAACTGCTACGATCCTCCATCAGGGTTTCCCCTGACTTCGACCTGATCAGGTATAGTTCACCATCTTTCGGGTCACAGTATATATGCTTACAGTACGCTTTAACTCATAGAACCGAAGCAATATGAGTTGATTAAAACGCCCATGGATGAAGATGTAATTATAAAAATCACATGTAATCCCATATATTAGTTACGTTAATTGTGCCTTTAGGCTTAAAAGCCCAATGACTCGCACATATACTAGACTCCTTCGTCCGTGTTTCAAGACGGGTCCCAAAGGTATCCCAAATCATTTCATTGCCGATAAGATCGATCACTCAAACTGCATTTATTTTACATAAACCGTTACGAATTTCGCTGCAATAATGCTTGTACG
>CAUVYK010000371.1:107500-127500 GCA_963556175.1 Tipula confusa | reverse complement strand
TACTACCATCAATAGTTGATAGGGCAGACATTTGAAAGATCTATCGCCGGTACGGGACCATGCGATCTACATGTTATTCAGATTCATCTTATAAACGATACAGTATAAAAATATACCTTAATGTATCGATTGATTTTAATCTAATAAAAGCACACGTTCCTTGCGGTCCGTGATTATGTGCATGTATTAGCTCTAGAATTACCACAGTTATCCATGTAACTATGTATACGATCTAATAAATCATAACTGATATACTGAGCCTTTTGCGGTTTCACTATTCGAGAGTGTGTACTTAGACATGCATGGCTTAATCTTTGAGACAAGCATATAACTACTGGCAGGATCAACCAGAATGTAAATGATTTTTTTCCATAAAACTTTAAAGATTAATGAATAAATTTTATTATAATAATTTTATTTGTTTATTTTCAAATTAATTCAATTGAATTGTTAATATACGTATATTCGTAATATTATTTCATATTGAAGGCGCAAAATTCATGTTTTTAATTTTATTTGTGATTTTGAATTTTGTGTTTTCATAATAAATTGAAATTCTCACAACAACCTAATAGTACATGAGCATTTATTATTATAGATATGTATTTGTTCCGTTAACACGGTCAAATAATAATAAAAATATTTTCTTTAAACTTATATTGCCTAATCCAAGGTAATTTTGTTTATTTATAAATTTTTATTTTTTTTATTTTATTTAATTTTTCTTCTCTACAAGTAAGGGAGAGACACAAAAAACAAAAGGGACCGTACTTTTTTATAATTTTTTTTTTATATTATAATTAATACCACATGTAATTAAACTAGAAGAAGCCTCTTTTCGGTAGAGTATCTTTGATAAAAAAAAAATTTAATTTTTTTTTTTTACGATAAAGCTTTGTTTACCAATAGATAGTGACTCTTTTTGAGAATAATTTTGAATTTTAAAAAAAAACATTGAACATTTTTTTTTTATATTATAATTCATACCACATGTAATTAAACTAGAAGAAGCCTCTTTTCGGTAGAGTATCTTTGATAAAAAAAAAATTAAATTTTTTTTTTTTACGATAAAGCTTTGTTTACCACTAGATAGTGACTCTTTTTGAGAATAATTTTGAATTTAAAAAAAAAACATTGAACATTTTTTTTTTTATATTATAATTAATACCACATGTAATTAAACTAGAAGAAGCCTCTTTTTGGTAGAGTATCTTTGATAAAACAAAAATTTAATTTTTTTTTTTTACGATAAAGCTTTGTTTACCAATAGATAGTGACTCTTTTTGAGAATAATTTTGAATTTTTAAAAAAAACATTGAACATTTTTTTTTTTATATTATAATTAATACCACATGTAACTAAACTAGACGAAGCCTCTTTTTGGTAGAGTATCTTTGATAAAAAAAAAAATTAATTTTTTTTTTTACGATAAAGCTTTGTTTACCAATAGATAGTGACTCTTTTTGAGAATAATTTTGAATTTAAAAAAAAAACATTGAAAATTTTCGATATGGATACATTTATTATAAACTACTTTGAAGCTCATATAAAGTTGAATAAACGGCAAAGATTATCAACCGATGTTTAAGTTTGATATCTTAATCGACAGCTCTTTTGTTGTCTATAAATTGTATTAAAAAAGATTTTAAACCTTTTGCTTATAAATTAAAAAAAAATAATTTAATTGATAAATAAATTATTTTTTGATGGACGATAGTCCATAAAAGTCAAAGTTACTGACCGATTCAAAAGTTTGATATCTCAATCAAAAGCCATGCTACTACGCATTAATATTGATTATAAAAATTATAACATTTGGTTTTAAAAAATAATTTTTCGGTATGGATACATTTATTATAAACTACTTTGAAGCTCATATAAAGTTGAATAAACGGCAAAGATTATCAACCGATTCAAAAGTTTGATATCTTAATCGACAGCTCTTTTGTTGTCTATAAATTGTATTAAAAAAGATTTTAATTTTTTTGCTTATAAATTAAAAAAAAAATAATTTAATTGATAAATAAATTATTTTTTGATGGACGATAGTCCATAAAAGTAAAAGTTACTGACCGATTCAAAAGTTTGATATCTTAATCAAAAGCCATGCTACTACGCATAAATATTAATTATGAAAATTATAACATTTGGTTTAAAAAAATAGTTTTTCGGTAAGGATACATTTATTATAAACTACTTTGAAGCTCATATAAAGTTGAATAAACGGCAAAGATTATCAACCGATTTTTAAGTTTGATATCTTAATCGACAGCTCTTTTGTTGTCTATAAATTGTATTAAAAAAGATTTTAATTTTTTTGCTTATAAATTAAAAAAAAATAATTTAATTGATAAATAAATTATTTTTTGATGGACGATAGTCCATAAAAGTAAAAGTTACTGACCGATTCAAAAGTTTGATATCTCAATCAAAAGCCATGCTACTACGCATAAATATTAATTATGAAAATTATAACATTTTGTTTAAAAAAATAGTTTTTCGGTATGGATACATTTATTATAAACTACTTTGAAGCTCATATAAAGTTGAATAAACGGCAAAGATTATCAACCGATTTTTAAGTTTGATATCTTAATCGACAGCTCTTTTGTTGTCTATAAATTGTATTAAAAAAGATTTTAAGATTTTTGCTTATAAATTAAAAAAAAATAATTTAATTGATAAATCAATTATTTTTTGATGGACGATAGTCCATAAAAGTAAAAGTTACTGACCGATTCAAAACTTTGATATATTAATCAAAAGCCATGCTACTACGCATAAATATTGATTATGAAAATTATAACATTTGGTTTAAAAAAATAGTTTTTCGGTAAGGATACATTTATTATAAACTACTTTGAAGCTCATATAAAGTTGAATAAACGGCAAAGATTATCAACCGATTTTTAAGTTTGATATCTTAATCGACAGCTCTTTTGTTGTCTATAAATTGTATTAAAATAGATTTTAAACTTTTTGCTTATAAATTAAAAAAAATAATTTAATTGATAAATAAATTATTTTTTGATGGACGATAGTCCATAAAAGTAAAAGTTACAGACCGATTCAAAAGTTTGATATCTCAATCAAAAGCCATGCTACTACGCATGAATATTAATTATGAAAATTATAACATTTTGTTTAAAAAAATAGTTTTTCGGTATGGATACATTTATTATAAACTACTTTGAAGCTCATATAAAGTTGAATAAACGGCAAAGATTATCAACCGATTTTTAAGTTTTATATCTTAATCGACAGCTCTTTTGTTGTCTATAAATTGTATTAAAAAAGATTTTAACTTTTTTGCTTATAAATTAAAAAAAAATAATTTAATTGATAAATAAATTATTTTTTGATGGACGATAGTCCATAAAAGTAAAAGTTACTGACCGATTCAAAACTTTGATATCTTAATCAAAAGCCATGCTACTACGCATAAATATTGATTATGAAAATTATAACATTTGGTTTAAAAAAATAGTTTTTCGGTAAGGATACATTTATTATAAACTAATTTGAAGCTCATATAAAGTTGAATAAACGGCAAAGATTATCAACCGATTTTTAAGTTTGATATCTTAATCGACAGCTCTTTTGTTGTCTATAAATTGTATTAAAAAAGATTTTAAACTTTTTGCTTATAAATTAAAAAAAAATAATTTAATTGATAAATAAATTATTTTTTGATGGACGATAGTCCATAAAAGTCAAAGTTACTGACCGATTCAAAAGTTTGATATCTTAATCGACAGCTCTTTTGTTTTCTATAAATTTTTTTAAAAAAGATTTTAAGATTTTTGCTTATAAATTAAAAAAAAATAATTTAATTGATAAATAAATTATTTTTTGATGGACGATAGTCCATAAAAGTCAAAGTTACTGACCGATTCAAAAGTTTGATATCTTAATCAAAAGCCATGCTACTACGCATAAATATTGATTATAAAAATTATAACATTTAGTTTAAAAAAATAGTTTTTCGATATGGATACATTTATTATAAACTACTTTGAAGCTCATATAAAGTTGAATAAACGGCAAAGATTATCAACCGATGTTTAAGTTTCTATCGTCCATCAAAAAATAATTTATTTATCAATTAAATTATTTTTTTTTAATTTATAAGCAAAAAGTTTAAAATCTTTTTTAATACAATTTATAGACAACAAAAGAGCTGTCGATTAAGATATCAAACTTAAAACTATCGTCCATCAAAAATTATTTATTAAATAATTAATTTATTTATTTATTTAATTTTGAAAATATTAAGATGTTGAAAATTGGACTATCGTCCATCAAAAATTATTTATTTATCAATTAAACTATTTTTTTTTTAATTTGTAAGCAAAAAGTTTAAAATCTTTTTTAAAAAAATTTATAGACAACAAAAGAGCTGTCGATTAAGATATCAAACTTTTGAATCGGTCAGTTACTTTGACTTTTATGGACTATCGTCCATCAAAAAATAATTTATTTATCAATTAAATTTTTTTTTTTTAATTTATAAGCAAAAAGTTTAAAATTTTTTTTAATACAATTTATTGACAACAAAAGAGCTGTCGATTAAGATATCAAACTTAAAAATCGGTTGATAATCTTTGCCGTTTATTCAACTTTATATGAGCTTCAAAGTAGTTTATAATAAATGTATCTTTACCGAAAAATTATTTTTTAAAACCAAATGTTATAATTTTCACAATCAATATTTATGCGTAGTAGCATGGCTTTTGATTGAGATATCAAACTTTTGAATCGGTCAGTAACTTTGACTTTTATGGACTATCGTCCATCAAAAAATAATTTATTTATCAATTAAATTTTTTTTTTTTAATTTATAAGCAAAAATCTTAAAATCTTTTTTAATACAATTTATAGACAACAAAAGAGCTGTCGATTAAGATATCAAACTTAAAAATCGGTTGATAATCTTTGCCGTTTATTCAACTTTATATGAGCTTCAAAGTAGTTTATAATAAATGTATCCATACCGAAAAACTATTTTTTTTAAGCAAATGTTATAATTTTCATAATTAATATTCATGCGTAGTAGCATGGCTTTTGATTGAGATATCAAACTTTTGAATCGGTCAGTAACTTTTACTTTTATGGACTATCGTCCATCAAAAAATAATTTATTTATCAATTAAATTATTTTTTTTTAATTTATAAGCAAAAAAATTAAAATCTTTTTTAATACAATTTATAGACAACAAAAGAGCTGTCGATTAAGATATCAAACTTAAATATCGGTTGATAATCTTTGCCGTTTATTCAACTTTATATGAGCTTCAAAGTAGTTTATAATAAATGTATCCATACCGAAAAATTATTTTTTAAAACCAAATGTTATAATTTTTATAATCAATATTTATGCGTAGTAGCATGGCTTTTGATTGAGATATCAAACTTTTGAATCGGTCAGTTACTTTGACTTTTATGGACTATCGTCCATCAAAAAATAATTTATTTATCAATTAAATTATTTTTTTTTAATTTATAAGCAAAAAGTTTAAAATCTTTTTTAATACAATTTATAGACATCAAAAGAGCTGTCGATTAAGATATCAAACTTAAAAATCGGTTGATAATCTTTGCCGTTTATTCAACTTTATATGAGCTTCAAAGTAGTTTATAATAAATGTATCCATACCGAAAAACTATTTTTTTTAACCAAATGTTATAATTTTCATAATCAATATTTATGCGTAGTAGCATGGCTTTTGATTAAGATATCAAACTTTTAAATCGGTCAGTAACTTTGACTTTTATGGACTATCGTCCATCAAAAAATAATTTATTTATCAATTAAATTATTTTTTTTTAATTTATAAGCAAAAATCTTAAAATCTTTTTTAATACAATTTATAGACAACAAAAGAGCTGTCGATTAAGATATCAAACTTAAAAATCGGTTGATAATCTTTGCCGTTTATTCAACTTTATATGAGCTTCAAAGTAGTTTATAATAAATGTATCCATACCGAAAAACTATTTTTTTAAACCAAATGTTATAATTTTCATAATCAATATTTATGCGTAGTAGCATGGCTTTTGATTAAGATATCAAACTTTTGAATCGGTCAATAACTTTGACTTTTATGGACTATCGTCCATCAAAAAATAATTTATTTATCAATTAAATTTTTTTTTTTTAATTTATAAGCAAAAAAATTAAAATCTTTTTTAATACAATTTATAGACAACAAAAGAGCTGTCGATTAAGATATCAAACATAAAAATCGGTTG
The DNA here is from genome assembly GCA_963556175.1 of Tipula confusa. Taxonomy (NCBI): domain Eukaryota; kingdom Metazoa; phylum Arthropoda; class Insecta; order Diptera; family Tipulidae; genus Tipula; species Tipula confusa. The sequence goes on along the minus strand of CAUVYK010000371.1, from coordinate 121,248 downwards.
ATAATCTTTGCCGTTTATTCAACTTTATATGAGCTTCAAAGTAGTTTATAATAAATGTATCCATACCGAAAAACTATTTTTTTTAACCAAATGTTATAATTTTCATAATTAATATTCATGCGTAGTAGCATGGCTTTTGATTGAGATATCAAACTTTTGAATCGGTCAGTAACTTTTACTTTTATGGACTATCGTCCATCAAAAAATAATTTATTTATCAATTAAATTATTTTTTTTTAATTTATAAGCAAAAAGTTTAAAATCTTTTTTAATACAATTTATAGACAACAAAAGAGCTGTCGATTAAGATATCAAACTTAAAAATCGGTTGATAATCTTTGCCGTTTATTCAACTTTATATGAGCTTCAAAGTAGTTTATAATAAATGTATCCATACCGAAAAACTATTTTTTTTAAACCAAATGTTATAATTTTATTCGACTAAATATGCAACTACGCATAAATATTGATTTTAATAAATGTATCCATACCGAAAAACTATTTTTTTAAACCAAAATTATAAGATTATCAACCGATATTTAAGTTTGATATCTTAATACAGATTAAGATATCAAAAAAATCATTAATTTATCTTAATATTGATATCTTTCTACTGCTCTTTTGTTGTCTATAAATTGTATTAAAAAAGATTTTAATTTTTTTGCTTATAAATTAAAAAAAAATAATTTAATTGATAAATAAATTATTTTTTGATGGACGATAGTCCATAAAAGTAAAAGTTACTGACCGATTCAAAAGTTTGATATCTCAATCAAAAGCCATGCTACTACGCATAAATATTAATTATGAAAATTATAACATTTTGTTTAAAAAAATAGTTTTTCGGTATGGATACATTTATTATAAACTACTTTGAAGCTCATATAAAGTTGAATAAACGGCAAAGATTATCAACCGATTTTTAAGTTTGATATCTTAATCGACAGCTCTTTTTTTGTCTATAAATTGTATTAAAAAAGATTTTAAGATTTTTGCTTATAAATTAAAAAAAAATAATTTAATTGATAAATAAATTATTTTTTGATGGACGATAGTCCATAAAAGTAAAAGTTACTGACCGATTCAAAACTTTGATATCTTAATCAAAAGCCATGCTACTACGCATAAATATTGATTATGAAAATTATAACATTTGGTTTAAAAAAATAGTTTTTCGGTATGGATACATTTATTATAAACTACTTTGAAGCTCATATAAAGTTGAATAAACGGCAAAGATTATCAACCGATTTTTAAGTTTGATATCTTAATCGACAGCTCTTTTGTTGTCTATAAATTGTATTAAAAAAGATTTTAATTTTTTTGCTTATAAATTAAAAAAAAATAATTTAATTGATAAATAAATTATTTTTTGATGGACGATAGTCCATAAAAGTAAAAGTTACTGACCGATTCAAAAGTTTGATATCTCAATCAAAAGCCATGCTACTACGCATAAATATTAATTATGAAAATTATAACATTTTGTTTAAAAAAATAGTTTTTCGGTATGGATACATTTATTATAAACTACTTTGAAGCTCATATAAAGTTGAATAAACGGCAAAGATTATCAACCGATTTTTAAGTTTGATATCTTAATCGACAGCTCTTTTGTTGTCTATAAATTGTATTAAAAAAGATTTTAAGATTTTTGCTTATAAATTAAAAAAAAATAATTTAATTGATAAATAAATTATTTTTTGATGGACGATAGTCCATAAAAGTAAAAGTTACTGACCGATTCAAAACTTTGATATCTTAATCAAAAGCCATGCTACTACGCATAAATATTGATTATGAAAATTATAACATTTGATTTAAAAAAATAGTTTTTCGGTAAGGATACATTTATTATAAACTACTTTGAAGCTCATATAAAGTTGAATAAACGGCAAAGATTATCAACCGATTTTTAAGTTTGATATCTTAATCGACAGCTCTTTTGTTGTCTATAAATTGTATTAAAAAAGATTTTAATTTTTTTGCTTATAAATTAAAAAAAAATAATTTAATTGATAAATAAATTATTTTTTGATGGACGATAGTCCATAAAAGTCAAAGTTATTGACCGATTCAAAAGTTTGATATCTTAATCAAAAGCCATGCTACTACGCATAAATATTGATTATAAAAATTATAACATTTGGTTTAAAAAAATAGTTTTTCGGTATGGATACATTTATTATAAACTACTTTGAAGCTCATATAAAGTTGAATAAACGGCAAAGATTATCAACCGATTTTTAAGTTTGATATCTTAATCGACAGCTCTATTGTTGTCTATAAATTGTATTAAAAAAGATTTTAAACTTTTTGCTTATAAATTAAAAAAAAATAATTTAATTGATAAATAAATTATTTTTTGATGGACGATAGTCCATAAAAGTAAAAGTTACTGACCGATTCAAAAGTTTGATATCTCAATCAAAAGCCATGCTACTACGCATGAATATTAATTATGAAAATTATAACATTTGGTTAAAAAAAATAGTTTTTCGGTATGGATACATTTATTATAAACTACTTTGAAGCTCATATAAAGTTGAATAAACGGCAAAGATTATCAACCGATTTTTAAGTTTGATATCTTAATCGACAGCTCTTTTGTTGTCTATAAATTGTATTAAAAAAGATTTTAAGATTTTTGCTTATAAATTAAAAAAAAATAATTTAATTGATAAATAAATTATTTTTTGATGGACGATAGTCCATAAAAGTCAAAGTTACTGACCGATTTAAAAGTTTGATATCTTAATCAAAAGCCATGCTACTACGCATAAATATTGATTATGAAAATTAAAACATTTGGTTAAAAAAAATAGTTTTTCGGTATGGATACATTTATTATAAACTACTTTGAAGCTCATATAAAGTTGAATAAACGGCAAAGATTATCAACCGATTTTTAAGTTTGATATCTTAATCGACAGCTCTTTTGATGTCTATAAATTGTTTTAAAAAAGATTTTAAACTTTTTGCTTATAAATTAAAAAAAAATAATTTAATTGATAAATAAATTATTTTTTGATGGACGATAGTCCATAAAAGTCAAAGTTACTGACCGATTCAAAAGTTTGATATCTCAATCAAAAGCCATGCTACTACGCATAAATATTGATTATAAAAATTATAACATTTGGTTTTAAAAAATAATTTTTCGGTATGGATACATTTATTATAAACTACTTTGAAGCTCATATAAAGTTGAATAAACGGCAAAGATTATCAACCGATATTTAAGTTTGATATCTTAATCGACAGCTCTTTTGTTGTCTATAAATTGTATTAAAAAAGATTTTAATTTTTTTGCTTATAAATTAAAAAAAAATAATTTAATTGATAAATAAATTATTTTTTGATGGACGATAGTCCATAAAAGTAAAAGTTACTGACCGATTCAAAAGTTTGATATCTCAATCAAAAGCCATGCTACTACGCATGAATATTAATTATGAAAATTATAACATTTGGTTAAAAAAAATAGTTTTTCGGTATGGATACATTTATTATAAACTACTTTGAAGCTCATATAAAGTTGAATAAACGGCAAAGATTATCAACCGATTTTTAAGTTTGATATCTTAATCGACAGCTCTTTTGTTGTCTATAAATTGTATTAAAAAAGATTTTAAGATTTTTGCTTATAAATTAAAAAAAAAAAATTTAATTGATAAATAAATTATTTTTTGATGGACGATAGTCCATAAAAGTCAAAGTTACTGACCGATTCAAAAGTTTGATATCTTAATCGACAGCTCTTTTGTTGTCTATAAATTTTTTTAAAAAAGATTTTAAACTTTTCGCTTACAAATTAAAAAAAAAATAGTTTAATTGATAAATAAATAATTTTTGATGGACGATAGTCCAATTTTCAACATCTTAATATTTTCAAAATTAAATAAATTTTTTTTTTTTACGATAAAGCTTTGTTTACCAATAGATAGTGACTCTTTTTGAGAATAATTTTGAATTTTAAAAAAAAACATAAAACATTTTTTTTTTATATTATAATTAATACCACATGTAATTAAACTAGAAGAAGCCTCTTTTTGGTAGAGTATCTTTGATAAAAAAAAAATTTAATTTTTTTTTTTTACGATAAAGCTTTGTTTACCAATAGATAGTGACTCTTTTTGAGAATAATTTTGAATTTTAAAACATTGAACATTGAACATTTTTTTTTTATATTATAATTAATACCACATGTAACTAAACTAGAAGAAGCATCTTTTTGGTAGAGTTTCTTTGATAAAAAAAAAAATTAATTTTTTTTTTACGATAAAGCTTTGTTTACCAATAGATAGTGACTCTTTTTTAGAATAATTTTGAATTTTAAAAAAAAACATTGAACATTTTTTTTTTATATTATAATTAATACCACATGTAATTAAACTAGAAGAAGCCTCTTTTTGGTAGAGTATCTTTGATAAAACAAAAATTTAATTTTTTTTTTTACGATAAAGCTTTGTTTACCAATAGATAGTGACACTTTTTGAGAATAATTTTGAATTTAAAAAAAAAACATTGAACATTTTTTTTTAATATTATAATTAATACTACATGTAACTAAACTAGAAGAAGCCTCTTTTTGGTAGAGTATTTTTGATAAAAAAAAAATTAATTTTTTTTTTACGATAAAGCTTTGTTTACCAATAGATAGTGACTCTTTTTGAGAATAATTTTGAATTTAAAAAAAAAACATTGAACATTTTTTTTTTAAATTATAATTATTACCACATGTAATTAAACTAGAAAAAGCCTCTTTTCGGTAGAGTATCTTTGATAAAAAAAAAATTTAATTTTTTTTTTTTACGATAAAGCTTTGTTTACCAATAGATAGTGACTCTTTTTGAGAATAATTTTGAATTTTAAAAAAAAACATTGAACATTTTTTTTTTATATTATAATTAATACCACATGTAATTAAACTAGAAGAAGCCTCTTTTTGGTAGAGTATCTTTGATAAAAAAAAAATTTAATTTTTTTTTTCACGATAAAGCTTTGTTTACCAATAGATAGTGACTCTTTTTGAGAATAATTTTGAATTTTAAAAAAAAACATTGAACATTGAATAATTAATTAATTTATTTATTGATTTGTAAGCTACAATGTTTTAATTTAGTTATTAGTTAATTTATTTTTTAATCTTTAAATTCTTACAATTCTTAGATACAGAATTGTATGGTCATTGGAAAAAATATGAGAATATTGAGAAGTTGCAGATCGGTATAGAAAGCTATAGCACTAACTTGTTTATTACTTCAAGCAGTTTTTTATGCTACTACGCATAAATATTGATTATAAATATTATAACATTTGGTTTAAAAAAATAGTTTTTCGGTATGGATACATTTATTATAAACTACTTTGAAGCTCATATAAAGTTGAATAAACGGCAAAGATTATCAACCGATTTTTAAGTTTGATATCTTAATCGACAGCTCTTTTGTTGTCTATAAATTGTATTAAAAAAGATTTTAATTTTTTTGCTTACAAATTAAAAAAAAATAATTTAATTGATAAATAAATTATTTTTTGATGGACGATAGTCCATAAAAGTAAAAGTTACTGACCGATTCAAAAGTTTGATATCTCAATCAAAAGCCATGCTACTACGCATAAATATTAATTATGAAAATTATAACATTTTGTTTAAAAAAATAGTTTTTCGGTATGGATACATTTATTATAAACTACTTTGAAGCTCATATAAAGTTGAATAAACGGCAAAGATTATCAACCGATTTTTAAGTTTGATATCTTAATCGACAGCTCTTTTGTTGTCTATAAATTGTATTAAAAAAGATTTTAAGATTTTTGCTTATAAATTAAAAAAAAAAAATTTAATTGATAAATAAATTATTTTTTGATGGACGATAGTCCATAAAAGAAAAAGTTTTTGACCGATTCAAAAGTTTGATATCTTAATCAAAAGCCATGCTACTACGCATAAATATTGATTATGAAAATTATAACATTTGGTTTAAAAAAATAGTTTTTCGGTATGGATACATTTATTATAAACTACTTTGAAGCTCATATAAAGTTGAATAAACGGCAAAGATTATCAACCGATTTTTAAGTTTGATATCTTAATCGACAGCTCTTTTGTTGTCTATAAATTGTATTAAAAAAGATTTTAATTTTTTTGCTTATAAATTAAAAAAAAATAATTTAATTGATAAATAAATTATTTTTTGATGGACGATAGTCCATAAAAGTCAAAGTTATTGACCGATTCAAAAGTTTGATATCTTAATCAAAAGCCATGCTACTACGCATAAATATTGATTATGAAAATTATAACATTTGGTTTAAAAAAATAGTTTTTCGGTATGGATACATTTATTATAAACTACTTTGAAGCTCATATAAAGTTGAATAAACGGCAAAGATTATCAACCGATTTTTAAGTTTGATATCTTAATCGACAGCTCTTTTGTTGTCTATAAATTGTATTAAAAAAGATTTTAAGATTTTTGCTTATAAATTAAAAAAAAAAAATTTAATTGATAAATAAATTATTTTTTGATGGACGATAGTCCATAAAAGTAAAAGTTATTGACCGATTCAAAAGTTTGATATCTTAATCAAAAGCCATGCTACTACGCATAAATATTGATTATGAAAATTATAACATTTGGTTTAAAAAAATAGTTTTTCGGTATGGATACATTTATTATAAACTACTTTGAAGCTCATATAAAGTTGAATAAACGGCAAAGATTATCAACCGATTTTTAAGTTTGATATCTTAATCGACAGCTCTTTTGTTGTCTATAAATTGTATTAAAAAAGATTTTAATTTTTTTGCTTATAAATTAAAAAAAAATAATTTAATTGATAAATAAATTATTTTTTGATGGACGATAGTCCATAAAAGTCAAAGTTATTGACCGATTCAAAAGTTTGATATCTTAATCAAAAGCCATGCTACTACGCATAAATATTGATTATGAAAATTATAACATTTGGTTTAAAAAAATAGTTTTTCGGTATGGATACATTTATTATAAACTACTTTGAAGCTCATATAAAGTTGAATAAACGGCAAAGATTATCAACCGATTTTTAAGTTTGATATCTTAATCGAAAGCTCTTTTGTTGTCTATAAATTGTATTAAAAAAGATTTTAATTTTTTTGCTTACAAATTAAAAAAAAATAATTTAATTGATAAATAAATTATTTTTTGATGGACGATAGTCCATAAAAGTAAAAGTTACTGACCGATTCAAAAGTTTGATATCTCAATCAAAAGCCATGCTACTACGCATAAATATTAATTATGAAAATTATAACATTTTGTTTAAAAAAATAGTTTTTCGGTATGGATACATTTATTATAAACTACTTTGAAGCTCATATAAAGTTGAATAAACGGCAAAGATTATCAACCGATTTTTAAGTTTGATATCTTAATCGACAGCTCTTTTTTTGTCTATAAATTGTATTAAAAAAGATTTTAAGATTTTTGCTTATAAATTAAAAAAAAATAATTTAATTGATAAATAAATTATTTTTTGATGGACGATAGTCCATAAAAGTAAAAGTTATTGACCGATTCAAAAGTTTGATATCTTAATCAAAAGCCATGCTACTACGCATAAATATTGATTATGAAAATTATAACATTTGGTTTAAAAAAATAGTTTTTCGGTATGGATACATTTATTATAAACTACTTTGAAGCTCATATAAAGTTGAATAAACGGCAAAGATTATCAACCGATTTTTAAGTTTGATATCTTAATCGACAGCTCTTTTGTTGTCTATAAATTGTATTAAAAAAGATTTTAATTTTTTTTGCTTATAAATTAAAAAAAAATAATTTAATTGATAAATAAATTATTTTTTGATGGACGATAGTCCATAAAAGTCAAAGTTATTGACCGATTCAAAAGTTTGATATCTTAATCAAAAGCCATGCTACTACGCATAAATATTGATTATGAAAATTATAACATTTGGTTTAAAAAAATAGTTTTTCGGTATGGATACATTTATTATAAACTACTTTGAAGCTCATATAAAGTTGAATAAACGGCAAAGATTATCAACCGATTTTTAAGTTTGATATCTTAATCGACAGCTCTTTTGTTGTCTATAAATTGTATTAAAAAAGATTTTAAACTTTTTGCTAATAAATTAAAAAAAAATAATTTAATTGATAAATAAATTATTTTTTGATGGACGATAGTCCATAAAAGTAAAAGTTACTGACCGATTCAAAAGTTTGATATCTCAATCAAAAGCCATGCTACTACGCATGAATATTAATTATGAAAATTATAACATTTGGTTAAAAAAATAGTTTTTCGGTATGGATACATTTATTATAAACTACTTTGAAGCTCATATAAAGTTGAATAAACGGCAAAGATTATCAACCGATATTTAAGTTTGATATCTTAATCGACAGCTCTTTTGTTGTCTATAAATTGTATTAAAAAAGATTTTAATTTTTTTGCTTATAAATTAAAAAAAAATAATTTAATTGATAAATAAATTATATTTTGATGGACGATAGTCCATAAAAGTAAAAGTTATTGACCGATTCAAAAGTTTGATATCTTAATCAAAAGCCATGCTACTACGCATAAATATTGATTATGAAAATTATAACATTTGGTTTAAAAAAATAGTTTTTCGGTATGGATACATTTATTATAAACTACTTTGAAGCTCATATAAAGTTGAATAAACGGCAAAGATTATCAACCGATTTTTAAGTTTGATATCTTAATCGACAGCTCTTTTGTTGTCTATAAATTGTATTAAAAAAGATTTTAATTTTTTTGCTTATAAATTAAAAAAAAATAATTTAATTGATAAATAAATTATTTTTTGATGGACGATAGTCCATAAAAGTCAAAGTTATTGACCGATTCAAAAGTTTGATATCTTAATCAAAAGCCATGCTACTACGCATAAATATTGATTATGAAAATTATAACATTTGGTTTAAAAAAATAGTTTTTCGGTATGGATACATTTATTATAAACTACTTTGAAGCTCATATAAAGTTGAATAAACGGCAAAGATTATCAACCGATATTTAAGTTTGATATCTTAATCGAAAGCTCTTTTGTTGTCTATAAATTGTATTAAAAAAGATTTTAATTTTTTTGCTTATAAATTAAAAAAAAATAATTTAATTGATAAATAAATTATTTTTTGATGGACGATAGTCCATAAAAGTAAAAGTTATTGACCGATTCAAAAGTTTGATATCTTAATCAAAAGCCATGCTACTACGCATAAATATTGATTATGAAAATTATAACATTTGGTTTAAAAAAATAGTTTTTCGGTATGGATACATTTATTATAAACTACTTTGAAGCTCATATAAAGTTGAATAAACGGCAAAGATTATCAACCGATTTTTAAGTTTGATATCTTAATCGACAGCTCTTTTGTTGTCTATAAATTGTATTAAAAAAGATTTTAATTTTTTTGCTTATAAATTAAAAAAAAATAATTTAATTGATAAATAAATTATTTTTTGATGGACGATAGTCCATAAAAGTCAAAGTTATTGACCGATTCAAAAGTTTGATATCTTAATCAAAAGCCATGCTACTACGCATAAATATTGATTATGAAAATTATAACATTTGGTTTAAAAAAATAGTTTTTCGGTATGGATACATTTATTATAAACTACTTTGAAGCTCATATAAAGTTGAATAAACGGCAAAGATTATCAACCGATTTTTAAGTTTGATATCTTAATCGACAGCTCTTTTGTTGTCTATTAATTGTATTAAAAAAGATTTTAAACTTTTTGCTAATAAATTAAAAAAAAATAATTTAATTGATAAATAAATTATTTTTTGATGGACGATAGTCCATAAAAGTAAAAGTTACTGACCGATTCAAAAGTTTGATATCTCAATCAAAAGCCATGCTACTACGCATGAATATTAATTATGAAAATTATAACATTTGGTTAAAAAAATAGTTTTTCGGTATGGATACATTTATTATAAACTACTTTGAAGCTCATATAAAGTTGAATAAACGGCAAAGATTATCAACCGATATTTAAGTTTGATATCTTAATCGACAGCTCTTTTGTTGTCTATAAATTGTATTAAAAAAGATTTTAATTTTTTTGCTTATAAATTAAAAAAAAATAATTTAATTGATAAATAAATTATTTTTTGATGGACGATAGTCCATAAAAGTAAAAGTTATTGACCGATTCAAAAGTTTGATATCTTAATCAAAAGCCATGCTACTACGCATAAATATTGATTATGAAAATTATAACATTTGGTTTAAAAAAATAGTTTTTCGGTATGGATACATTTATTATAAACTACTTTGAAGCTCATATAAAGTTGAATAAACGGCAAAGATTATCAACCGATTTTTAAGTTTGATATCTTAATCGACAGCTCTTTTGTTGTCTATAAATTGTATTAAAAAAGATTTTAATTTTTTTGCTTATAAATTAAAAAAAAATAATTTAATTGATAAATAAATTATTTTTTGATGGACGATAGTCCATAAAAGTCAAAGTTATTGACCGATTCAAAAGTTTGATATCTTAATCAAAAGCCATGCTACTACGCATAAATATTGATTATGAAAATTATAACATTTGGTTTAAAAAAATAGTTTTTCGGTATGGATACATTTATTATAAACTACTTTGAAGCTCATATAAAGTTGAATAAACGGCAAAGATTATCAACCGATTTTTAAGTTTGATATCTTAATCGAAAGCTCTTTTGTTGTCTATAAATTGTATTAAAAAAGATTTTAATTTTTTTGCTTACAAATTAAAAAAAAATAATTTAATTGATAAATAAATTATTTTTTGATGGACGATAGTCCATAAAAGTAAAAGTTACTGACCGATTCAAAAGTTTGATATCTCAATCAAAAGCCATGCTACTACGCATAAATATTAATTATGAAAATTATAACATTTTGTTAAAAAAAATAGTTTTTCGGTATGGATACATTTATTATAAACTACTTTGAAGCTCATATAAAGTTGAATAAACGGCAAAGATTATCAACCGATTTTTAAGTTTGATATCTTAATCGACAGCTCTTTTGTTGTCTATAAATTGTATTAAAAAAGATTTTAAACTTTTTGCTAATAAATTAAAAAAAAATAATTTAATTGATAAATAAATTATTTTTTGATGGACGATAGTCCATAAAAGTAAAAGTTACTGACCGATTCAAAAGTTTGATATCTCAATCAAAAGCCATGCTACTACGCATGAATATTAATTATGAAAATTATAACATTTGGTTAAAAAAATAGTTTTTCGGTATGGATACATTTATTATAAACTACTTTGAAGCTCATATAAAGTTGAATAAACGGCAAAGATTATCAACCGATATTTAAGTTTGATATCTTAATCGACAGCTCTTTTGTTGTCTATAAATTGTATTAAAAAAGATTTTAATTTTTTTGCTTATAAATTAAAAAAAAATAATTTAATTGATAAATAAATTATTTTTTGATGGACGATAGTCCATAAAAGTAAAAGTTATTGACCGATTCAAAAGTTTGATATCTTAATCAAAAGCCATGCTACTACGCATAAATATTGATTATGAAAATTATAACATTTGGTTTAAAAAAATAGTTTTTCGGTATGGATACATTTATTATAAACTACTTTGAAGCTCATATAAAGTTGAATAAACGGCAAAGATTATCAACCGATTTTTAAGTTTGATATCTTAATCGACAGCTCGTTTGTTGTCTATAAATTGTATTAAAAAAGATTTTAATTTTTTTGCTTATAAATTAAAAAAAAATAATTTAATTGATAAATAAATTATTTTTTGATGGACGATAGTCCATAAAAGTCAAAGTTATTGACCGATTCAAAAGTTTGATATCTTAATCAAAAGCCATGCTACTACGCATAAATATTGATTATGAAAATTATAACATTTGGTTTAAAAAAATAGTTTTTCGGTATGGATACATTTATTATAAACTACTTTGAAGCTCATATAAAGTTGAATAAACGGCAAAGATTATCAACCGATTTTTAAGTTTGATATCTTAATCGAAAGCTCTTTTGTTGTCTATAAATTGTATTAAAAAAGATTTTAATTTTTTTGCTTACAAATTAAAAAAAAATAATTTAATTGATAAATAAATTATTTTTTGATGGACGATAGTCCATAAAAGTAAAAGTTACTGACCGATTCAAAAGTTTGATATCTCAATCAAAAGCCATGCTACTACGCATAAATATTAATTATGAAAATTATAACATTTTGTTAAAAAAAATAGTTTTTCGGTATGGATACATTTATTATAAACTACTTTGAAGCTCATATAAAGTTGAATAAACGGCAAAGATTATCAACCGATATTTAAGTTTGATATCTTAATCGACAGCTCTTTTGTTGTCTATAAATTGTATTAAAAAAGATTTTAATTTTTTTGCTTATAAATTAAAAAAAAATAATTTAATTGATAAATAAATTATTTTTTGATGGACGATAGTCCATAAAAGTAAAAGTTATTGACCGATTCAAAAGTTTGATATCTTAATCAAAAGCCATGCTACTACGCATAAATATTGATTATGAAAATTATAACATTTGGTTTAAAAAAATAGTTTTTCGGTATGGATACATTTATTATAAACTACTTTGAAGCTCATATAAAGTTGAATAAACGGCAAAGATTATCAACCGATTTTTAAGTTTGATATCTTAATCGACAGCTCTTTTGTTGTCTATAAATTGTATTAAAAAAGATTTTAATTTTTTTGCTTATAAATTAAAAAAAAATAATTTAATTGATAAATAAATTATTTTTTGATGGACGATAGTCCATAAAAGTAAAAGTTATTGACCGATTCAAAAGTTTGATATCTTAATCAAAAGCCATGCTACTACGCATAAATATTGATTATGAAAATTATAACATTTGGTTTAAAAAAATAGTTTTTCGGTATGGATACATTTATTATAAACTACTTTGAAGCTCATATAAAGTTGAATAAACGGCAAAGATTATCAACCGATTTTTAAGTTTGATATCTTAATCGAAAGCTCTTTTGATGTCTATAAATTGTATTAAAAAAGATTTTAATTTTTTTGCTTACAAATTAAAAAAAAATAATTTAATTGATAAATAAATTATTTTTTGATGGACGATAGTCCATAAAAGTAAAAGTTATTGACCGATTCAAAAGTTTGATATCTTAATCAAAAGCCATGCTACTACGCATAAATATTGATTATGAAAATTATAACATTTGGTTTAAAAAAATAGTTTTTCGGTATGGATACATTTATTATAAACTACTTTGAAGCTCATATAAAGTTGAATAAACGGCAAAGATTATCAACCGATTTTTAAGTTTGATATCTTAATCGACAGCTCTTTTGTTGTCTATAAATTGTATTAAAAAAGATTTTAATTTTTTTGCTTATAAATTAAAAAAAAATAATTTAATTGATAAATAAATTATTTTTTGATGGACGATAGTCCATAAAAGTAAAAGTTACTGACCGATTCAAAATTTTGATATCTTAATCAAAAGCCATGCTACTACGCATAAATATTGATTATGAAAATTATAACATTTGGTTTAAAAAAATAGTTTTTCGGTAAGGATACATTTATTATAAACTACTTTGAAGCTCATATAAAGTTGAATAAACGGCAAAGATTATCAACCGATTTTTAAGTTTGATATCTTAATCGACAGCTCTTTTGTTGTCTATAAATTGTATTAAAAA